>PVJA010006398.1:0-73465 GCA_004027025.1 Myocastor coypus
GGGGAAAGGGAAGGCAGGCCAAGGATCCTGACCCAGCTGGCGCGCGGGCTCAGCTCCCAGCGGTGGGGTTTGGGCTGGGCTGGAACAGGAAGTTAGTCGCAGGAACGCAGAGGCGGGGCAGAGGGGCGCAGGCGACATCGTGGTTTAAAATCACATGTTTATTCACTGAAAACCTTCTCCTGTTTCCTCAGGCTTTCTGGGATCTGACATTGCTGAAAAACTTCCAACCAAGCTAAAACTGTTAAATTTTTATTTTATTTTATTTTATTTTATTTTATTTTATTTTATTTTATTTTATTTTATTTTATTTTATTTTTTGGTTTGCTTTTCCAGCCTGAGTGTTTGTATGATTCATCCTTGGGTTTTAGTAATTTTACCAGGCACTTTCACACATATTTCAGAGCACAGTAAGCTCAGTCATCTTAGTCAATTTAGTTCTTCCTTCATTTCAGGATTATTTTTGTCACATAATGGTCTGTTATTTTGGTCTCCATTTGTTGTATTCTCTAGGTCAGACACCCACGTGTTGCTATGGTGAGGATGCTCTGCTGGTCTTCCATATCTGTCCTCCTTTCTCTCGTTGCCATAACTTCTTTTCCCTTCTCTTCTGCACCTGCCAGGGCTATCTGAAGCCAGTGCACCAAGCTGACCCACTCAGGTCTCTTCAGTGTTCCTCGTCTGCTTTGCTACTTCCATTTTGTACATTCAGCAGTGCTAGATTTCCCTCTCCATTTCTTCTTCTCAACCTGCTACATGTTTTTTTCTTCTCAACCTGCTCTGTGATCAGGCTTCTCTGTTTTCCCTGAAGCTGACTGGCTGAATGATGCTAGATAAAAAGTTCAAAATACAGTAGCATATATACCCACTAATTCCATGTTCTCTTCCTTGCATTCGAACATTACATTACAATTAGTTTTTATATTGGTTTCCTTTCGCAGTTTAAATAATGTGCTACCACTTCTATTTCTAACTCATCCATGTTTGATGGTATCTCTTGATTGCCCCCTCTACAAAGTTAGGATTTCTGAGTTCAACATCTGCTCGACACATATACACGCACCCCACCATCACTACCCACTTTCAGTTAGCTGCTTTGTAGCTTTTACACCATCAAAGTGGTTGATATTTGTATTTTGATCCTGCAGTCAGTCAAGATTTCCATATCCTGTTCTTAGAATGTCTCTAAAACCTGAAAATCATTAATTAGTATGATCACATTCTGGCTACTCCATACTTCCCAAGACTGTCCTGAATTTCTATTTTCTTCTCAAAACATTGATGTCACAGCCCCTGGATTATTCAGAGAAAATTGAGAATTGCTAGCACTAAAGTTAAGTACAATCTTATTTACTTGCATCAGTTATTTCAAATAGTGCAGTGATTTATAATGAGTGTATATGCTTACAAAGTTTTTGTTAAGTCTTCCTCCTCCTCACCTACACCAGAGTTAACAACTGTCTTTTATTTCTGAGCTTTAATTTTGGCACATTTTTGATTTTATGGTGCTTATTTCAAAGAACTCTTGACATCGTAGCATTTCCTCTCCACATCTCTCTTCCCATTCCTATACAATAAATCACTTGTACCTGGGCCAGCCCTCAACCGTCATTCTAGTACCTCAGTTCAATACAGCATCTTCTTCTCCCTAGATTTCTATCCTCCTCTTTCTGATACAGCCCATATATTCCCACAGAACATATCCAGATATATTTTTAAGAGTCAAGATACACTTAAATATTTCAACTCTACAGGGAAGGAAAACTATGGGCCAGTATAACTCAAAAAATGCAACAAAAGCATTAACACATAGAATATATATAATTCATCAATGCACACATGTATAACATGTTGTGAACAAGTGGCGTTTAAAAATACAGACTGGCCTAAATTTCAAAGTTCAATCAATTTAATTTTTAGGATTAAACTAAATGATATAAATTATACTAATCTCAAAGGATGGAAAAAAAGTCAAATTTCAGCACTTGCTCAAGATAAAGCAAATGGCAAATGCAGCAACAGTAAAATTCTCTCAGCCAAAGATAACAGAAGAAAATTCCTTTGGCTTCTTGATGATTGAACACTTAATGCTAAAACTCTGAACATTTTTACGTTAAGATACATTAAAAGGCAAAGGTGTATACTATCTTCATCCACACTGTCATAATCATTAAAATACATCCTTAAAAAAATCATACCAGAGCCTGGGAGATAGCTTGGTGGTCTAAGTGCCTGCCTGGCAAGCTCAAGGACCTGTGTTTGATCCCAGGTACCACACGCTATGCTGGCTCAGCCCTGGGGCAGCTCCCACAACAGCGCACAGTAGTTCACACCTGTAATCCCAGCACTGGGAAGGCTGAGACAAGAGGATCACTATGAGTCTGAGCTGTATAGAAAGACTATGCCAAATAAATAAATAAATAAATAAATAAATAAATAAATAAATAAATCTTTAAAAAATACCAATCAGAAAGGAAGAAACGTGGCTAGTTTTTTTCAGATATCACAGTATATGGAGAAAAATCTAAGAATTCTACCAATAAATTATAATTAATACTAGAATTTAGCAGACTATCAAATGCAATAGCATCAACAACGTGAACTTCTAGGCATAAATTGAGCAAGATATATCCAAGGACTATGACTAAAAACTATAACATATTGGTCTGATAAAGCTCAGAAAATCCAAATATATGGAGAGAGGATGAAAAAGCCTAGTGCTATTGGTTTGTCAGTTCTCTTCAGATCAATGTATAGATTCATACAATATTAATCAGACTTCTCACAGTGCTTGTGGAGAAATTTATATGGAAATGCAATGACCCAGATTAACTAAAATAATTTTGAAGAGTGATGAAGTTGAATGTTATGAGTTAGCTGATATGAAGGCTTACTACAAAGATACTTCAGTAAGAGAGCAAGTTATTTACTAAGGATAAATTTGTTACCCAAAGGAATAGAAGCGAGAGCTTAGAGCTATACCCACACTAAGACAGTCAATTGATTCTGGGCCCAAGTTCCAAGAAAATCCAAAGAGGAAAGCAATGGTCTTCTTAACAAATGATCTGGGAAAATTAAATTGAATAAGCTTATAAAAAATATTTTTAAAATGTTCTTAGCCTCAAACCACAATCCACACTAATTCACAATCTATTATTTACTGGACGGTAAGTAAATATATATATACTTTATATATATTTATACATATATATATATATATATATATATATATATTTAAAATATACTAATTCTGTATATTTTAAAATAAAACGCTTAAGAAAATTGCAGTAATCTTATATTAGTCAAAGATTCCTTAAATTTACTGAAAGGAAAATTCCTCAAAAGAAACAATAATAATAATAATAATTAATAATAACAACAACAACAACAAATTGTACTTCTTTAAACTCTTGTATTTCAAAACACCAATTTTAGAATGAAAAAGGTAAAGTAATGCTGGGAGAAAATGTTAACAAAACGGTACCTGATAAAGGACTTCTATCCAGAATATACAAAGAACCCATAGGATGCAATAAAAAGCGAAAATAAGCAAGATATGCATGACTATTTAGCAAAAGAACACAGAGAAATAGCAAATAAACATGTAAAAGCACACTCAACATCATCAGTCACTTGGGAAATGCAAATTAAAATCACAGTGAGATATAATTACAAACCTATTAAGATGGATTTTTTTTTTTTAATTCCAGGTTCTGCCAAAAATGGGAAGCAGCTGAAGTCCCCATAAGCTGCTGATGAGGACCTCAAATAGTACAGACACTGGAAAATGGTGACAGTTTCTTATTCCATTTCTAGGTCTCACTTAAGTAAAATGAAACATTTATTCAACAAAGACTAGTATATGAATGTTCAGAGGCTATTTATTTATTTATAATATTTAAAAGCTGAAAACACCTCATGTCCCTCTTCTAGGGACTAGAAAAGCATTCTTTTTTAAAGAATCTTTTTTCCCTTTTTTATTAATTTTAATGAGAAAGAAATAGCAATGAGACAGTTTCACAACAGTTACAATAATTAATACATTACATATTGTTCTCTATGTGGTAGTTGTTTAGAGTTCAAGATGCAGACATGATATCTTGTCTAAACACTATTAGGACAAATCTTTCTTCTCATTGAGCTAAGAGAAAGTAGCTGTATATGTAGTTCAATAGTCCAAATAGTAGTGGGTTATCAGCAGAACTGGCAATATCAGAAGCTGTTGACTTGAACCTCTTACAGCTCAGCATATTAATATGGCTTTACTTTTTATACCTCATAGTTAGACCTTTCTGCTGGATGGTTGAGACCAAGATAAAGCAAGACCTATATAACAAAAAAAATAAAGTTTTGTGTCTGACAAGGTCAGTCAAATCCCCTCAGGATTTAGCCTGAAACCATGTGCAACATCTTGTAGCTCTTTTGTCAGTGTCAGCCATCTGTATGAATCATAGCCATTGCTTGACCAATTTGCTCTCTGTGAAAGGCTGAGAGAATGTTTTCTTTCTAGGTGACTCTCCTTAGGCACACTGTACAACATCGATCACTTTCTTCTGCAGCCCCATAATCTTGAACAGAAAATTTGGGACCCCATTGATTTATAGGATGTTGCAGTGCAGGTTATTTTGTCCTGAGTCCTCACTGACCAAAGGGCTAGAGCCAATATGTTTATAGCCCTTCTTTCTCTCTAATTTTTTAGTTCGCAAACTTAATTTGTTAACCCTACAGGAGAAAAGCTTAATGGTATTCTTCTCTATAAAATAGGCACTTGAGCTTAACATCACTATCTTTCTGAATATCAAACACCTTAGACATAACATGTAACAGATATTTTCCATCAATAATTGATATTCTAAACATTAAATCCCTATAGAATATGAAAAATGTAATTACACATTTTTACATAGAAATTTAGGAATTTAATCACATACAAAATTGTAGCAGGATAATCCTATGCCATTTTTTCTTGTTTCTTATTCTCTTTTATTATCTTTTTTTAAAAAATATTTACTTGAGAGAGATTATAGCCATAACTGATATAATGTTAGAAGCAATATGCATTTAGAAGACTAGAATGATAGGTATTCCAAACATGGTTTTAGTATTGCACATTGCAATTTGTTAATTCACAGATATCAGCACATATAGTTAGCAAGGGTGAAATATCTACCAATTAACTGCTATCTTCAAAATGCTGTTGGAGATTCTTAGGACCATTGTCTTAACCATCATGTGTATATACAAGCATGGTTTTGCCCCTGCCATGTTACCTAACTTTTCTCCCTTCTCTCTCGGTTAATTCTTAAGTTCTCACTTTCCATTAAGGATAAGTCTCCCTTTTTATTTCTTCTTTTGAGTTCTTATACTAGGGAGACTATATGATATTTATACATGTGGGTCTGGTTTATTTCCCTTATGATTATATGCTCAAGTTGCGTCCACTTATATATGAAGGCTTCGAGTTTATTGTTCTTTATAGCTGAGTAATACTCCATTGTATAAAACACCACATCTTTTTCATCCATTCTTCAGGTGACAGGAATTTTGGTTGTTTCCAAGATTTGGCTATCACAAATTGTGCTGCTATAAACACAGGTGAATGAATATCACTAAGATATGATGCTTTCAGTTCTTTTGGGAAAATTCCCAGTAGGGGGATAGCTGGATTGAGTGGGATTTCCAGTCCTAATTTTTTAAGGAGTCTCGAAACAGATTTCCATACAGAGAAATATTTTTATAGTAGAATGCTATGCAGCATAATAAAGCATGTTCTGCTCACACCTTAAACAATTTAGATGAATTCTGAAAGCATTTGGGCAAAGAAAGAAGCCACAGAAGATGAAAAACAGCAGCATGGTTCCACTTACATGAAATTTTAGAAAACAAACCAGATAGTGGGATGAATTGATAAGCAGGAGAGAACTTTTTGAAATACTGCAACCACTCTGTATCATGGTTGAATATAGGCCAAACTTCATCAAACTATCAGATTAAATATGGAAGTTTTGGGTGTAAAATTTGCTTTAATAAAGCTGAGTTTTGCAAAGAGTCCTTAGCAGATAAGCTTTCTGAGTCTTGGTCCTTAAACCATCCTTTATTTTGACTGATGATTAAACTGCGTGTGGAATTTTAGATCAAATTATTTTTTTTTTCAGTTCTACATGTCAAAAGCAAAGTCTTTTTAAATCTGAATATTCCTTCTGAAACCTCCAAGAGAAGTCTGATTCTCTTTTCTTCGTGGTGACTTTTTCCTCCTTAATTTTTTATGATAATTATATTAAGAAACCCTCACTGAGCTCTTGCTGTGTTCCAAGTCCTGGTCTGCACAACCTATTCCCTGGGCCTTGAAATTTCTCAGCAATAAATCCAGCTGTGGTGTCTGTTTCACTACCATTCTGAGAACTCTGAGAGCGGTTTCAATATAAGGACTACTGTCCTCTGGGGGAGGTTTCTTCTATTGTTTCCTGGATGTGTTTTCTCTGTTTCAGCATATCCCCTGTTCTCTGCTGCTTACACTCCAACAACAGTGATCCGAGCTCTCGGGGACTGAGCCTTCATTTCTCTTCTCTTACCTTATAGTCTCTCTTCTCTCTAGTCCTGTTGTTGCTTCTCTTATTTTGTGTACCATGTTTTTAAATTCTGAAACATTTCCTGTTTTCTGAGTGATCCTTTTCCCTAAGCTACCTCTCTAAATCTTTGAATCTAACATCTTCCTAAATGTCACTGACTATGTTCTGAGAGTGTATATTTTACCCTGTTTTTACATAGTTCTTTCTGGTTTATCTATGGCACACACACACACACACACACACACACAGATGATCCTTGGTTATCTAGTCACATACAAGGATAAGCCTTTCCATAGCTAGATCAATGAGGCAAGGTTTCCTTTCCCTCATTCTGGAGTGAAATTTCTGATGGTTCTTGGCAGGCAGGAAATGGCAAGGGAATTTGAGTGGCAGGCTTTGCACTGGCAGAAGTGAATGTTGACGTGAAACAGGTCATGGAGGTAGCGTGGAGAGGAAAATAAACCTGCTGAAACGAGCAGACTTTAGTCAGCCCCTGAATTATTGTTCAGATGGAAAGACCTGTCACTTCCTAGATAACATCTTCCATTTGCTCGTCCATGTTTTTGCTGTAAGACTCCCTTCACTTCCCCTAGAAGTAAATTCCACCAACTGAGCTCAGCGAACAGACGCCTAGAAACCTTGTGCTGTGCACCGGCCTGCAACTCACCCACTGCTTCTAGACCAGCTCCACTCTCCCATCCTCTGGCTCAGGGATGGTCTGAGCTAGGACCTTCTCAGACCATCTCGTCGCTGCTTCTGCACCCACCTCTTGCTGCACAGTCAGCCAGGAGGCTAGTCGTTATGGTGTCTTCCTTGTGTGTATAAGCTCACTTGCAGACCAGAACATGGATTCAGAACAGATCCCTAACCTAGCTAAAGACCTGTCTTCTGTTCATGCATATCCTACTTTCGATGTTTCCTTCATTTTTTCATGTGTTTATTGATGTTGTTCATTTGTTTGATGTGAGCTCATCTATCTGTTCATCACCATTGAGTCTTAAGAAAGCATAAGCCACTTTGCACCTCACTCTTAAAGTCCCCTTCACTTTCACCTCTTGCCCAGCACAAATGCCACCGCCAATAGAAGCCACAGACACATTCCTGAAAAAGTCCCTGTGTAGTATGGCCATTTAAGAAAATTAAAGTATTTGTATATCCTTTGTACGTTCTATACATTTGTCAAGTGAATCAAGATTAATTTTGTGACAAAGATAAATATGTAGCCAGCTTCACATATCCTTACTTATATGGTTCTTAATTTGTCAAAGACTGAATAGTTCCTTTAAACCCTTTATGGTAATTTTATTATTACAATAACAACTCTAAAAATTGCTTTATATATCAAGATGCTATTATTTGGAGCATAAGCATACATGTCTACTCCACTTTATAATAAAGTGAGTATTTTATCAAAGTAAGATGACTATAGCCTGTTAACTTTTTGTCACACATTTTACCTTTTCAGATACTAATATCACAAGAGCAATTTTCTTTGGCTTTCTGTATTCTCAGAGTACCCATCTCTTTCTCTTTATTCTTACCTTTTCTGACAATTGACTGTAGTAGTTTTTCCTAAGCAGTAAAAATGTCTCTTATAATTTATCCTTGATCCATGAATGAGTTAAATCCAATTCATCCATTTAACAAGCATATACTTATGTCTGTTACTGCCATTGCTAGATATGATATTCAGAGATGACAAGAACAAACATATTCTGAATCCTTATTATTTGTTTTCCCATCTGATTTTCTGTATTTAATTGTGTAATCTTTTTTCCTTCTAGTTTATTCTGCAAAATGTTATCATTGGTTTTAAAAGTGGAAAAAGGAACTCCAAATTCATTTATTATTGAAAGAAACGTCCTTAGAAAATTAAAACAGGAGAAACTATTCTTCCACCTGATAAATAATGTTGATGCCATTAAGCAACGCTAGGGCTGGGGTTTGATCTCAGCACCACAGAATCCACCACCACTGCCATGGCCCCACCTTCTCCAGGCATGCTGAGCCACCCACCAAGACTGCATATGGTAGCACATGCCTGTAATCCCAGCACTGGGGAGGCTGAAAACAAAAGGATCACTAGGAGTCTGAGCTGTGTAGTGAGACCTTGTAGCAAATACATTAAAAATAAATAAATAAGGCTGAAGCTAAAACATGCCTATAGAAACATGAATCTACTAGAAAGAGGAGGGATTTTTAAACTTGATAAACACGTTGATTTTAAAATATGCTTCAATAAGTATGATTTTGGTAAAACTGTTTTCCCGTCAAGATTAGCAATGAGAAAGTGGACATCCAATCTTTTCACTTCTACTCAACATTTTCCTGGCCATTCTAGCCAGTGTAATAAAACAAGAAAAATAAATAACACAGTCAGAAAAAATACCATTCTTTACCTAGATATAATTTCTTAAAAGAAAGCTCAAAAGAATTTCTAAATGTTAGAATCAATAAAAGAGACGATGATGGTGTTTATTTATTTATAAAGTATATGCAATGTTTAAAAACCAATTTTAGTTCTATATACCAGCAAAAACACAACCAGAAAATGAAGTGTTAAAAAAAATATGCTCACATACATTACCCTTAAGATAAAACAAGTATCTCAAATTAAATCAAAGACCTCTACACTGAAAACTAATACAACCTACTATTGGAAGACACTAAAGAAAACCTAAGTAAATATAATAATTCACTTTAAAAAATTCCATCTCCTCAAGCAACTGTATTCCTTTATAATACTGTTGCACCCTCAGTCAAAAAGTAAGCAGGATGTGTATATGTGTCCTAGTGTTAAATACGTACTCTTGTGGTTGTCTGTTTTTTGTGCAGGGTCTCACTACACAGCTCTGACTCATAGACCCTCCTGTTTCCTGTCTCCCAAGTGCTGGGATCTCAGGCACACGCCACCATGCCCAGACTCCATCAGCACACATGAGACGGTGACTGGCACAGCAGGCGGGTACAGGGATGAAACCTTGGCCCCTGCACTTCCCCAAGCAAGTGCTTAGTCCGCTGAGCTATACCGCTGACCCTGTCACCTTGTTTCTGAAACATGAACTCTGCAGTGCATTCTTTTCAATGCATATTGCTGGGTCCATTGACTATGCAAAGAAAAAAAACACCATCTTCACTTTATCTCATACCATATACAAAATTGCAAAGGTACGGCAGCTCTAAGTTTAAAGTTTTAAACAATAACACTTTAAGAGTCCAACATCTTAAACATGTGGAGTACACACAGAACCTTAATCAAGACACACAAGCACAAATAATAAAATAGGTAATTACACCTTGGTAAAATAAATGTACATACATACCTATACATGCCTATAGACCCACAATTTCCAACAAAGACTTCTTACTTAAATATGTGTATGAAACTCTGGCCAGTTAATAAGAAAATAATTTTTAAAGTAGGAAAAATTGAAGCAAAGACATGAACAGATACTTCACAGAAGATTTCTTGATAACAACGACAAGGATACATATCTAACACTAGTTAGGGAAATGTAAAATACCAAGTTACTGGGCACATGTAAATAAAATGCACTGCCACGAACTAGCCATAAGAATAACTAAAATGGAAAAGATTTTAAAAAGACCATCAAGGGCTGACGGTATAGCTCAGAGGATTAAGCACTTGCTTAGGGAAGCACAGGGGCCAGGGTTCAGATCCTGGCCCCATCTGCTGCACCGGACCCGCTCTCGAGTGCGCTGAGCTGGTGATGGAGTCTGGAGGTGGTGGCACGCATCTATAATCCCAGCACTTGGGAGGTACAAGCAGGAGGATCACTAGGAGTCAGTAGTGAGGCTTTGTACAAAAAAAAAAAGAAAAAAAAGACCAACATAAGTAGAGCAAATGAGGTTCTTAGGCACGCTTGTTGGTGGTATAAATTGCTACACTTCTTCATTATTTTATTTATTCATTCATTCATTCATTTATTCATTCATTCACTTGGTACAGGGTCTCACTGTGCAGCTCAAACTCATAGTGACCCTCCTGCATCAAACTCCCCAGTGCTGAGATTACAGGCGCACACCACCACGCAGGGTTTCAGTGGCGACCACAGTGTACCTGGGGTTCCAGGGCCAGTATTGCATGACATACTGGGGATTGAACTTGGGAGCTTGAACCTGCCAGGCAAGCACTTAGACTTAGCCAGGTAAGCTATCCCCCAGGCCCAAATTGCAACACTTTTGAAAAATATCCACAAAGTATGAACACATGTGTATCACCAACCAAGTAAATTCCACTCCTGGGCACATTGGTGCACATAATCAACATAGATAGATAGATAGATAGGTAGATAGATAGATAGGTAGATAGATAGATAGATAGATAGATAGATAGATAGATAGATAGATAGATAGATTCAAATATTCAAATTAATATTCAAATTAATATATTCAATTGAATGTATATATTTAATATATATTCAAATATTCCAATTAATCAGAAACAAGAAATTCCTCAAAAGTCACCAATCCGACAGTAGAATAGACAAGCACCTTGTGAAGTACTCATACTACAGAATATCCGGAAATATGACACTACAAATCGTTCTTGAGAGGTGCTGAAGGAGAGAAGCCAAAGGCATGTACACTATATGACACAATGCATGGTAACCAAAAAACAGTGCCATAACTCCCCTTGGGCAGCAGTAACTGGAGAGAAGTTAGACGTCAACTCTAGGCTTTGGTCCTGTTCTTCATGTCGACCTCTGTGTGGGTGGGCAGCTGGGGCCAGCTGTGCAAACTCTCTAAGCCAAGCACACAGAACTCTGCTGTAGGAACATTAGACTGGACTAAATACCACTAATAAAAGGTAGATTCACTCACCTTCATTGGTTAAGCTGTTGAAACTACCCACTAATGAAGACATTTAGGTCACCTTTCTAAAATAAGAACATTAATACTGCTCTTCTACCACATCCTTACATTTAGCAATACAATCAGAAATATTTTAGCCCAAACTATTATTATAGTTTTAGTAACTGTTAAATTTTTTTTGTTTTACATATTGTTTCCATTTTGTTTTATAGACATATGTAGCTCCATGATAGACTGAAATATTTAGTTGGATTTTGATTGTTATTCAAGGTTTCAGGTAACTTATATTCTTTCTGTCTGAATTATAGAGTGTGATTCACCTCTCATCTAACAGGAAAACATTTGAGAGATTATAATCTGAAAAAATAACCCCCTCACAATTTTTCATGTATCTGATACATTTTTTTCTATCACTTTATATAGTACTTTTATTTTTTATCAGCAATTAGATTGTATCTGTAGTTTACAGGCTTGGTTTTGTTTCCTCTTTTTAAGCTAATTAGTGATGTGGAAATTAAACATCTTTTTATTATATCCACATTGCTGGGCTGAAATTTTGAGAAATACATTTCGATTTATTTTTCTCTATTAACATTGAATATACATAATATTGCTCCACTCACTCACATAGAAATGATAAATTCAGTATATGTTTCTTCATGTCATCCTCTATGTGTGTCCCAATCCTAGTTGATATATACGGAACTTAAATTTTTCCATTAAATAACTTACTTTCTCCTTAGTCATAAACTTCGGAGTCATATTTAATGCAATTACTCTGAATAAATGTTTCCTTTCTAGTTCTCTGTACCATTTCATTTACACTACGTATTCCCATTTCTTGAGTTCTTTATTATTTATATGCCCTTCATTCAGCTGGAGCAGCTCTTTGAGTATTTTTTTAATGAAGGGCATATGGGTGGTATACTTCCTAAGTACTTTCATATTTCAAAATCTGCAAGGTTGTCTTGGGAATGATAGTTTGAAGGAATGTAGAGCTGTTTTCAATTAAAAATAACCTTTTATTATTACAAAGGCAGTCAAGGCACACAGTAGAAAATTAGAAAATACTGATAAGTAAAAGCAAGAAAACAAAATCATCTTATTTCTACTAACAGAGGTTACAACTGTAAAACACTCCATAATATATTTTCTCTATTTCTTATACATACATGCATATGCGCTTTTATTAATGTAAAAGCATGCTGTACTTGCTGTCCTTTAACATGCTCTTTGGCAATCAGCATCCACCTCTCCATACCAAGTTGCAATGTCATGGAATGCCTACATTTTACTCAAATTTCCTCCAATATCCTTTACAGGCAGTTTATCTCAAACAGGTATGACCCAAGGGGCTATCCTTTAAGCTGTTTCTAATTTAACCACGATTCTCTGTGATGATTGTTGTATAACAGATTGGGATAGATGTTCCATTTTCTGCAGGTGTCCGCGTCCTTCTCTTTGTGCCATTACTGGTTGAATATCCCTTATCAGAAGTATCTGGGACCAGAAATATCTCAGACATTTAGTTTTCTGAATGTTGTAATATCTATGCCTAACTAATGAGATGTCTTCAAGAGAAAACGCAAGTGTAAGCACAAAATTCCCTTGTGTTTCTTGTACCCTGCCCTTTTAGTGAAGCTACATTTGACTACAATCCATGCTGGGAGGTCAGCTGTACAATTTTCCACTTGAAACATAATGCCAGCATTCACAAAGTTTTAAATTTCAGATCATTTCTGATTTGAGATTTCACAGGAGGAATAGTTCCCTTGTATTGAAGAACCATCATTTGTTGCCAAATCTCCATAAACATTTGTGTCTGGCCTCCTTTCATTTTGTCTTGTGGAAGAAGTCACATAAAACCTTGATTTCTGTCCCTGCTTCCCAACTTATTTTATCTTCCCTGGAAATTAAAACAATGTCACAAGGACTAGCTCCACAGGACTCTGTTCATTAATTATGACTGACACAGAGGTCATCAGTGAGCTTTAATTTAAACGCTAAAGTTTTTAAAGAGCTCAGACTTTTATTAATTTTTTTTTTTTTTTTTTGGTCTGCTGTGCTATTTTCTTCTGAAATTTTTCACATATCATTGGAATCTCCTGGGATTGCCTCCTGCCCTTGGCACCCGTCTGCTGTCCCATTTCTTTTATCAGAGTTGTAAGAAATTTCCTTCTAACTCATGGGTTTGGGAATAAATACCAAGATGGAGACCTCAGTCTTGGTGCACTGCCCACGTGTACAGGTGTCCTCAAGCTGACTAAGTCTACCTTGTGTCCTTCCCTTGGCCAAGTTCTGTGCTAAATGTGCTACCAGGGTCACCTCCATCCATCATCATATCAAGCCTGTTGTACCTGAGTTCTTGCACACCAGCCTCCTGAGGCTCACAATAGGTGGAGAAAGGGGAGGAGTAAATGTGGACTGGAAAAGGAAGATAGGATGCAGACTCTATCATTTCCAGTGTTGCTAAATATCTGAAGTTTCTCCCCAGATCACGGAGGTAGTCACCATTGCACTGCATTCTAGGGCCCCATGGTGGCAGCCATGGGCCCTGTACTAGAAAGCTGTGTGATAGAAGCTGAAATACCTGTAGGACTCACCCACTTAACTGAGATGCTAGAGGTGTGAAAGGCTAGCCTGGCTCATCTTCACTCTTTTCTTATGGACCATCAGCATGGATAGAGGGACCCTGGTGGGGCTATGGAGAGGTGCCTTGCAATTGATACAATCATCCCTTCAGGTAGTAAGCCCTGTGGCTGGTATCACCTGATTTATAGTCTGAATTCAGCCTGAGAACCCTTTACAGACACAGGGGTACACATAGCTAGCAGATAACTGGTATTTTTGTTATATTTAGTCTGTAATGTGTATATTGATTCATTTAAGCATTTACTATGCAGTAACTAAATAACTAAATACTATTATGTGCAGCCAGTATGAAACCCCTGTGCCTAAAAGTGGGCAGGTAGTAAAGAGTTAGCCTTGGCTTAAGGAAATATAAAGTCATAGGACCACCATATAATGAAGTGTAAATTACTTAAAAGTTACTTGCAGGAACTGGTGGGTGCTGTGCAGACATGCTGCTTGAGTTTGGTTGTCTCTTCCTTCCCTAAAAAGACAAAGTTTGCTTGTTGTGAAACCTCTGCTCCAACTGTAAACAGCTTGTTCCATTAACAACCCAAATTATTATTAACACATATAAACATATAGTGATCAGAACTTGGTTGTTGACTGAAATAGATTTGAAGGACACCAGTTTGCACCCTCTGGTGTTCATGCAAAATCGAAAAGAACATCAAGTGAGGAAACACTAGCACAGTGTGGGGCACTGTTCTTCATGGCAAAAGCCTTGCACCCAGCCAAGGCAGAGTCATGCCCACCTGCAGGTGAAGCCCTGGACGCACGAAGCCAGCCAATGGTCAGCACAGTGTACCCAGTGAGCACTTGCAAGCCAACATGCTGCCCAGCTGGCTGGCTCAGAGCTCCAGGAACAGAGGACACTGCACACAAGTAAGTGCCCTGAGGGAGGAAAGAAGCCCCACTTAGGCCACCGTGCAAGCTTCTGACATCCCTTGGATTGCAAGTGGCCCCTGGAAGATGAATCAAGGCCACTGGATCTTGCCTATTAACAGAGGTGGCCACAGCAACAGAGCTAAGGACAGTGGAGGAGTCTCGTCAGCAGAGCAAGGGCAGCTGAGCAGATGAAAGGAGCATCCTATGGCCCACTCACACACACAGTCCTCCTTGGAAACTCAGCTCCAGCAACACCACATGCAAGACTTTATGACTTCATTCCAAATGACATTGATATGCGGCAGCTATATTCTTTCCCAAGGCCGAAAAGAAAGAAAGAAAGAAAGAAAGAAAGAAAGAAAGAAAGAAAGAAAGAAAGAAAGAAAGAAAGAAAGAAAGAAAGGAAGGAAGGAAGGAAGGAAGGAAGGAAGAAAGAAAGAAAGAAAGAAAGAAAGAAAGAAAGAAAGAAAGACCTTTTCCAAAGAGCCAAAGCAAATTATTGTTTACTTATGGTCCATTCTTCTTAATTTCTGATGTTCTTTTAGGTGACTGCCAAGTTCAAGTGGACACAGCTCTTCTGATGTCATACTGTTGACATTGATCCGATGCTCATCCGACGTTCTGAAGAATTTCAGGCAGGCCCACTCGAGTAACAAGTCATAAAGTAGAAATTAGCCTTAATTTAAAAATAAAAAATAAAATAAAAAAAGGCTTCACCAATAAGTTGGCCTCAAGAGTTGAAAATGAGCTTTACTCCAAAAGTAGATACTTGCCACCTGCTCTCAAGATGGTATTTTCTGTACAGTTCCCTTTTTCCTTATGGTGAGCATGGATTTCATACCTGGGAGCAAACCGGCTGCTGCTGATGCATGAGCACGGCCCTGGCTGCCCATGGATAACCCCAGACTGACTCTTTGCTGTCACTGTTCCAGGCCTATGAATTTAGCAGGGCTCACTTCAGCTAGAGCAATGCTACAGTACCCACTGTCCAGGGTGATTACATGACTTATCAGTTAGCAACCAAACCACTGAACACATGGAAAGGGTCACTATTACACCACAAAAACCCACATAAAGTTGGCTGGTCTGTACCAGCCAAGTAAATGGGCTACTTAACAAACATTATGTGAGCAACAATAAATAATACACTCTTTTTCTATCAGGCTAGTAGAGACCTTTACTCAGGGTTCACCTGTCATAAAAGACAAAGGATTGCTTAGTCATAGGTGAGCCATCAGTGGTATTAGGTACCCCCTACTCTAGGGGCAGTAGCCAAATTTGCACAGAACTTTCTTTATTCTTCCTGCCGTTTGACTTTAGACCAGACTAAAATGCTGAACCCATTTTACTGTGATACTGTGATATTTATGATGCATTCTATAATCTCTGTGTGTGTGTGTGTGTGTGTGTCTGTGTGTTTCTCTCTTTCTCTATCTCCCTCCCTCTAGTTAAATCAGTTAATTGAAGCCTAGACTGTATGTGATTTTCTCAGAGTGTCCATGCTACTTACGAACCCTCAACCAACTAAGAAAATTGCCATCACCGAAGGGCCATATTCCCAGGATCTTTCTGTAAGCTAGAAGTACCTTCTCTATGTCAACCATCTCTTCCTGGTTCTCAGTTGGCTGCTAGGCTTAGATATTCCCCACTAGTAAGTGCTACCATCTCCACCATAGTGGATCTTAACACAGTAAGAATCATGCACTAAACATCTCAACTGAGCTAAGCATTGTACTGGGCACCTATGGACTGCACCCTCCAATCCTTATGGTCCCATAAAGAATACAGCCCTAGCTGCACTCCATTGACAAGGACACTGAGCATCAGAGTCAGAGGCTCGGACTTAACCTCAGAGAAGTTAACTGTCTTCCTCAGGGTCACCCAGGCAGGCAGAGCTCTCACCTTCTCCCTTCACAATCTGCCAAAAGATAATATAGGCCAAGACACAGCCTTGTTTTTAAAAACAAGTTTGTGTCCCAAGCAGTTCTGCAAACCACTGCTATTTATATAGGAGACAAGTGAAAATTATGTCCTTCTTTTACCCCAAATATTGGGGCATAAGTTTGCAAAGATGAGTGTACCCTAAAGACTAGCATTTTTATTCTGCTTTTATAAGCATGCTTTCTAAAATATTCTATTAATTCATTGACCTATTGCTGCATGTTTCATAAATACAAAATTAAAATTATGACATAGGCATCTATATATGCTTTTCTTCAGGAGACTCATGAAAACTCAGTCCGTAGATTATTCTAGCATGTTTGCAAGAGGCAGGCCTGGGCTCTAATCCTACATTGACATGCATTTCTGAGGCCTCACCATGTTTCAGTCATTGCTAATGAGCACCCAGAACAGAGAATTCCTGGGTGCCAACAGCTGGAGAGAACTAGCCGGTGCTTAGCAGAATTTTCTCCATTTCCCTGTTTCCTATTCCTCCTGTCTGCCTGCTGAACAATGCAGCCTCGAGTGTTTAAGGCTGACGCTCTCCACCCAGTGTGCCCTGCAGCTTAGAAATGGACACTGTGGCTTGAAAGATCAGGGGAAATAAACAGAGGGCCAGATTGAACCACTCCTGGCATGAGTCAACCTGGATGTTCTATTCTTCCTTCCGTTCTGAGCACAAAGGGTGCTTAAAACTTTAATGAATTGAACTCTATGAGTAAGGGATGTTAATCATTTTAATTACCCAGCAGCTTGAAATCAGATATAACAGTCCAATAATGTATCTTTAAACGAATACAACCCTGCCCTATAAAAAATCCCTTCCAAACCCATTCTAATAATTTCTATTTATCTTTTCTGACGTTAACTGTTATCCAGCCCAGCCGGCCAACAGACAGCCTTCCCCTTGCATTTGGTTTAAGTGCAACGCCGTCTAGTTTTTCAATATCATTAGCGTCCCCCTGGTGGGCAGAGAGCAAGGCAGTGGCACCGGTCACACTTCACTGCTTTATCTCAGATGACAAAGAGAGATGATACGCTTCAATCCAGGCCAGCCTGGCAGAGGGGAAGGTGGCCGCAGAGAACTCCCCCTGCCGCCTGGCATCACCAGAGGGCCGCTGCGTGTGACTCACTAACAGCATGAAGGGGCAGACAAATAGATTTTCCTCTATATTTATAACCAGCATCATTCTTCCTTTCAGGGTGTTCAGTGTAGGTAGCTGTTTTATATGAAATGAACAATCTTTATAGACGTACCAGAGCCATAACAAGCCTGATTTTCAGCGAAGCTGAGGTATATAACTCTTACCGAATTGTCAGGCTACTTGCTCAACAAATCAAGCCTAACTTATGATGTTTGCAGTGTAATTTTTATTCCTGTTTGACTAGCCAACTACCCGGTGGTAATAGGATGTTAGGAAAGGGCAGTGGCGATGTTTGTGCAGGCCTTGATGGATTGGCCGACTCGGCATTTTTCATTTATATCTCTCGATTCCAAATCAGTTAAGTTTAGGAAAAATGAAACAAAGTGGCAAGAAAAATGTTTGCAGATTGCAGCCCGGCGCTCCTGCAGATCTGAGTTCAGCCCACATCTGCCGGGATTGTCTGGAAACATTAAGATATCTAAATGAAAATCAATACTATATGTGCCAAGCATTTACTACCAGGAACAAGCGTCGAGAGACCTGAGCTAATCAGACTTCCAGCTTGTGTCTCCGCCATAGACTGAACCCCAGGGGTGTCCTAATTGCCCAGACTAATCATAGAAGAGTTAAATTTATAACCAAGAAAGACATCTTGTTTTTCTTACCAGTCATCACTTAGGAGCAGAAAGGCTCACCTGCGAGGTGGGTGCCAGATGTACAGTGGGGGGCTCCCATCCAGGGGAGAACCGCTTCTCACCTGTCAGAGGACGGGAAGATGAATTTACAGTCAGCCGTAAAACCAGTGATTCTCTGGGTGGGGAAGATCGCCATCGGCTCACACACCAAGTACAGCCCTGCTCAGTGAAGCCTCCACATTTAGACCCTCTGTCTTTGCACAGCGAAGCCCCACACACACACTTGGATTCCCCCATACCTGCTTTCTTTTTATTTTAAGGAAATAACTCTGAAAAGCAAAGAGGATCAGTGATGTTAAAAATATGTGTGCCTGTTTTTCCCTGAGTTCTTTTCCAGGCTTTTGTCCCTTCGAATCTCCAGAGGAGCTTGGCGACATGGATCTCCCTAATATACTGTATAAACAAGTCACCAATATTATTCACACTCCAACAAACTACAAAGTCACACAATAGCTATTGGGCGAGCCCGCAATATACTGTTGAAAAACCATAATGTATCAGGGGATTGGATTCCTAATATTTGCATTCTAGATGCCAACTGTGAGCATATTTTGTGCTATTTTCAACAAATTACACCAAAATATGCACAATGTTTATAAGGCTCCATCTTCTATTTTTGGCTCTGGTATATTTGCAACTTAATAATCCTTTGGAGATTTGTTTGTCTCCTCAGGAGAAATAGGAAAGAGGGAAAAGGAAGGAAAGAAAGAAAGAAAGAAAGAAAGAAAGAAAGAAAGAAAGAAAGAAAGAAAGAAAGAGGGAAGAAATAGTTCATTCATGCAACAAGTCAAGTTCAGCAAGTTTTTCCTAAAGAGTGGAGCCAGCTTGTCCCATGGGACCATCTTCAACAAGAAATTTAATAATATTATTTGGATCTTTTGTGCTCTGGATTTCAGATGTATTTTTAATGCATGTGTCTTAAAACAAAACAACCATTGTCAAATGCTGCATTTTCTTCTTATCAGTTTAAATGGTTTCCTAGACAGCATAATTCAGGGAGCTTCAGAAGAGCTGTGATCAGTGCAAGATTGTGGCTTGTGCTCTGTGCCTTCCCAGCGACGCTCACCCCTTACCAGGGAAGGTTTGTCAGTTCTCTTCCCAGGAGAGGTCCTGCTGGGCTCTGCGATGTGAACAGTGACAGCGACTTGCCGTCTGTGCCATCACCAGTGCCCTGCTGGTCACACAGCTTGCTGCAAGGACACGTCTGTCTTCACATCTCCCACTCTGTGACGCATCCACCTCTGACCTCACTGTGTTCATAGAGGGTTAGAGCTGAGGTGCTGGGCAGAATCCAGGATGTAGGACTTTAAAATTAGTGTGAGTTGGGTGGGCAACACTTCCTCAGCTACTGGATTCTGAGACCAAATCAAAAGCTCTTCCACCTCACTTGTTTCTTGGCGGAGTTATTAGACAGAAAACCAAACCATTTTCTAAAACTCTTCTAGGAAAGTTAACCAAGGAACTGAGCCTCATGCTCTTAGTCCCCATCTGGACCAATCTTTCCTAACAGGAATGAGGGATCAGTTAAATTCATCACTTACCCGAAATGAATAAAGTCAAGCAAAATAACGTTCAATGAATATACCCACACTCTTAGCCAGCCTGCACCTGTACAACACAAGAGGAAGAAAGTATACTACCTTTTTTAGCCTTTGTGTGCACAGTAGGTCTTCAGAATGTAGATGTAGATTGGAAAATTCATCACCATGTGGGAGTGTGGGTATATAGAAATAGACTCAAGAAGAAGTAAAGAACATCATACCCATGGACAGAATAAGACAGAAATGAGTTGGACACCATACCAGGGTGTTGGTTCACTTGGTGGCTTAGCCTTCTGTAGTGTTATACGCATAGAGCTCTAAAACAGAGGCAGCGAGACTCTACTCTTCCTCAAGCATAAAAGCCAACAGCCCTGTATGACATCAGGCTAGAAGAACTTCAAACTCATTCCTCAGCCAAGGGTTTACTAGGAAATCAGCCCTGATAGCAAGGTGCAGCTCCGAATGCAGGGAGGTTCAGGTTTCACAAACCCCACCTCCTCCCTCCATGATCCCCCTGGAAGTGCTCCCACGGTTGGTTTCTTACACACACAAAGGCTGGTACAAAACAGCCAGGGTGGTAAGAAATCTCCTGGGGTCTCAATAAAGTGACGCCTGCAGGAGACAGAGCCACCAGGACAAAGTAGTCACTTGAGCTAGAGAGAGTCCAGGGAACCTTCGATGATGACCAATCTATGCTGGGCACAGGTTTACCGTACACAAAGCACTATTCAGGGTTCTATGTGTGTTGATTCATTTAATCTCCACGATGAACCCAAGTCGGGTCCTGTTATTACCCCACAAGTGGTTCCGTCATTTGATCACAGTCACAGAGCTTCTGAAGGACATAGCAGGGTCTCAGCTGACTGCCTGTGCAGTCACACATGGAGTCCGCCCTGTCAGAACAGTAGCGCTACTGCTGCAGAAGTGTCCTGGGATCTCAGGGACAAAGACCATCCAAGAAGAGGTGAGAAGGTAGAGGGGACCTGAGACAAAAATAAGACCATGTCAGAGAAATAATAATAATAATAATAATAATAATAATAATAATAATAAAACTTAATAATAATGTAATAAATCCATGCCCAACAAAAAGCTTTAAAATACTATCAAGCCAAAGCAATGTTTCCTCAAAAAATCTTTCACATAAGAAAAAGGCTCAAATCGAAATGGTATTAAAATTTGTTACAAAACAAACATTCAGCAAGGCAGCTCACTGGGACTTTGTCCCCTCTCAGACATGGGTGAAAGTGATTGTATTCAACTATCCATGGCTTCAGTTTCTTCTCTCTAACATGCAGCACTTTACCGTCCCACTTGTCATCTCTAGAAATCAGAAGGACAGCCACTCCCAGAGCCCGTCCAGTGTCCCAGCCTTCCGTAAGGGCCAGCTGTGCCTCTTCTCCACAATCATGTGAGACTGTGCTTGTAAAGAAATCCTTCTCTTGCCTTTGGCTCTACAGAGAGGGGGCAAAAAGTGGGGGTAGGGGAACGCTTACCCTGTGATTGAGTCAGGAGGAGGACGGGACTTGTTTAATCCTAATAAATCAGAGCATCCCCAGGAGGGAGCAGCACCAGGGGGATGCTGTGCTGGTGTGCGAGCCGTGCTGCGCACTGACCCAAGGCAGAGCTCCTGGAGAAATGATGTCCTCCTCAGCAGAATCCCGGAGAGATGGCCTGCATTGCTTCTGACAAATTAGAACTGCCCTGAATGCAACCATTCCTCAGAAAATGGCCTGATTTAGCAATGCGCAAGCTGCCATTATCTTGCTGCATAAAAAGACCATTTAGGCAGCAAAGACTTTAGAATGCTGGACCACTGGAGGCAGCATTTCTGAAAAATCACCCCCTGCACAGCCACCTAAGCCAGTCCCCCCCCCCAAGGCGGAAAAAAATCTCATTTACAACCCAAAAGACACAAGGTTTTAATCAAAGAAGAGGTGTCATTTGTCTCTGGTGTGCAGGTGAGCGTCTCTGCACTTTTGCAGTCTTCAGGTCCTTCAGGTCCAGCAAGCCAAGCCATGGACCTCAGTGCTGCGCACGTAGACCACCAGCTCAACCTCATCCCACATTCTGACCTCTCTGAGGCAACCAGAGCTCTCACCATCCCCACTGAATGCCAGGACAATTACAAAGCAAATCCGATGACAACCATGCCCAAAAGATGAAACGATCCATTTGTGCCAAGCGTTCATGTTGAAAACTTCTTTGCACGCACAGATTACAACCTGTCATTATCTTCCCTGGAGATGTGCTACCTTCTTTAAAAGGATCTCTAATGAGATCTACAAATCTGTGTCGAAGACAGCTTACTTTATTGTATTTGTAAAGATAAAAATGTTTTAAATAGGTTATGGCTCCTGGGACTGATAGTCCCACCGTGAGAGGAAGGTCATTTTGAAATGTTAATAAAAGTTTTCATAAAATATGACGGTCCTCAAAGAGTAGTGTTTGGATGTAAAAAATTACTATAAAATTGTAATTTCTACCAGGGTACACATACAGTTTTTCTGCATCGAGATATTTGCCCAATCCCTCATTGAACAGGGTTTCTGCCTTTCCAGCTGTTCTGACAGCTACACCAGGATTGAATCCTTCTTAGTCAGAGCTGCAATCAGTGGCCTCTCCCAGTTATATTACAAGCTTTCCTGGGAAGCAGAGTCCCAAGCATTCTGACTGTTAGGATAATACACTAGCGCTCAATGGAGGATTGGTTCAGCCTCCTGCAGACAGAATTGTCCTCGCCCCGAAGAAAGAAAGAGAGTCAGGCCTGGCAAAGGGAAGAGGCAGTGACACCTTGAGGCCTCGGCTCCCTTTGCTGGAGGTCCCTGCACTAGACAGAGAGAACATAGCAAATTGAAAGCATTCAAATGTTTCCTACCCAATGAGCTCCTTCATGTTTGAAGTTAACCAGCTCAAAGGAAATATCATAGATGCATTTTCTAGGCAATGAGATAACTAATGAGACCAATCCATCCTCTCTGTTTTCCAGATCATGTTGGCTCAAATCAACCTTGATGATTCTATTAGAGCACGCGGGACATGCAGAAATCCCGGGTGGGAACAAGACTCCCTACAGACACTGAAGGCACAAGTGAAAGTGAAGGTAAGATGTGCTGGAATCGAGGATTATGGACTTGGGGAGATATGTAGAAGTGTATTGTCTATATAGGTCCATCTGCAAGTGATTTCCATTGCAAATATGACCCAAATTTTAGGTACCCATGCCTACTACATAGCATTGCTCTGGACATCAAGGGACATATTTGTGTTAGTCAGCCTGGGTTACTATAGCAAATTTCCTATAACATAACAAACATAGGAGGATTGTTCAGCTCATGGTTTTGGAGATTTCAGTCCATGACCGGTTGGCTACATCACTTTTAGGAATTTAGTGGCAATGCCAAAAATTACAGATGGAGAAGCAAACACTTACCTTAGAGCAAGGTATCAAAGAGAAGATGGATGAGACTGATCCTGTAGTCCCTTTCAAGACACAGCCCCAAGGGTCAAAGGACCTCACCCTAGCCCTAGTCTCCTAAGGTCCCGCTATCTCCAGTAACCCCACACCCTGGAAGCAACACTTTAGAACCAGGGAAACTTTTGACAGAAGTACTTCCTTCCCAGCCTGCCAACGAATGTTCACGCAGGACTGAGAAGACTGGCTGCTTTTTTTTTTTTTTTTTTTTTCTCCTTCCATATCTGTTATGTGAGGCATAAACTTCAGCCTCTGAGCTCCTCAGGACTTTGAACCTCAAATCCTGGCTCTCACAACTCAAAACTCCTTGTATGAGTCTTAAAATTTATTACAAGACTTTAGAAAGTATCGCCTTCTTTGCCTTTTGGTTCTGCTCTGGAACCTCTCTCTTAAAGCAGAGATCCAGGAGGTCACACCTGAACTGGACAGAGGGTCTATAGCAAGGCAGCAAATGAGGGAGGAAAACATAAGAAAATGAGGAGTGTTGGAGTTGGGGAAATAGCACAGTAGTCTAAGCACTTCTCTGCCAAGTGCAAAGACCTGGGTTCAATCCCCATTACTGCATGCTATGCTGGCCACCAAAACGAGACATGGTGGAGCATGCCTATAACCCCAGCCCTGGAGAAGCGAGACAGGAGGATCATTATGAATCTAAGTTGCATACCAAGACTCTGTAATTAATTAATTAATTAATTAATTAATTAATTAATTAAAAAAGAAAACGAGGGATATAGCTGGGCATGGTGGTGCACACTTATAAAACCAACACTTGGAAGGCTAAGGCAGGAGGACTGAGAGTTCAAAAACCAGCCTGGGCTACGAAGTGAACTGAAGTCCATTATGAACTACACAGTAAGACCTTGCGTCAAAAAGAAAATAACAATAATAACAACAACAATAATAAAGTTAGACATTTAAAAAATGAAGAAAAGAAAATGAGAGATGGAAATGCACCCTGGCTCACATCTGAGAATTTTACCCCATAATCCTCTGCAACCCTTGATGGGCACCACTGGTCAATTCCACCACCATGTCATCCTCCCTATTCAATACCTCCTCCACCAAGGAGATGGAATAGCTTCATGACAGTCCCATGGTTCTCTGCCAGTCACCTGATACTGCTTTCTTTTTCTTCTTAGTGCCCAGTGCTCTAAGAGGTTACAATACAGACTTACTTGGTTTGTTTTTTTTTAAATTTTCATTCCATTCCTAGCATCAGAACAAAAACTCCATGAGAGACAGGATTTTGTTCACTGCCATTTGCTAATATGAAGAACAATGTTAAACATATAACAGTAGTTTAATACATGTAGTCATCATTCTGTATCTACAAGGGACAGGAGTTAGGATCCCCTCCGCGTGTACACCAAAATCTGGGGGTATTTGAGTCCCTCATACAAAATGGCCCTCTATTTGCATTTAGCACATACATTTCCTCCTATGTAGTTTAAATCGTCTCTTGACTATTTATAATATTTATAAAAAGTAAATACTATGTGACCAGTTGCATATTCTATTTTTCAGATGATAATGACAAGATGCCTTTGTATTTGCAGTATTTTTGCTTTCTCCTTGGTTGCATCTGCGGGTGTCTAACCTGAAGATATGAAAGGCTGGGTGTATCTGTGAATAAATAAATGAAAGCATCATGTGAACAATACACTAGTACCCTGGCTTCTCCACGACTAGGAAGCTAATCAACGCTAGGGGATAACTCAACTTTTTATCAATTTCTCATGATTTGCATCTGGAATGTTCCCAAGATGTTCATCCCTAATGCAGCAATATTCAAATGAAGAATTTTCAGATATGATAGTTTCATGTGGGCTTGGCACTGAAATTTCTAAACTGTAAGTCCAAATGAAATCTTCTTTATAAGTTGAATGTTTCAGGTATTATATCACAGCAATGCAAAGCTGACTAATACAGTGCTCATTACCAGAAAGACAACTTCTGTATCGTCTTTCAGATGGCAAAAAAAGTCAAAATTATATCTCACAACCTATTTGCAAACACACAATTGTTTGAGACAGGGTCCCATATGACTCATCAGAAGTCTAGTTGAGGAAACTCTTCGCTGTATTTCTTGCACACAATTTCAAATTCATATTTGATGAGCAAAACAATTTAAAGAGATGTTGAAGGGAATGGTTAAAGGGGCTTGCTCAAAGCAAGCAGCTTCAAGCAGCAGAGAGCTCATCAGGACAGAGAGTTCCATCCATGCTGGGTTGCACATCTGTTAAAAATGTCTCAGAAGCAACAGTGGAGTGAATGAGAGGTCAGAGATTAGAATCTAGGGTTCCTTACTGATATGTTGTGGTCTGTGATCGGCAGAATAATGGTCTCCACATCTCCACGCGAAACCTGGATGTGTGAATATGTTATCCTCTATGGCAGAAGGGGCTGTACAAGTGGGGTTAAGTCATGAATCCTTGAGCTAAGGACCCGATCCTCGATGACGCAGGTGGGCCGAAGTTAATCATTTGCATTGTTAAAGTAGGAAAACATTTCCTGTGCTTAATCGGAGAGAAGAAAAAAGTGTCAGAAACCAGAAATCTCATTGGTTTTTAAGAAGTAAGGAGTCAAGATGCAAGGGTGGCCTCTGGAAGGAAGGACATGGAAGGAAATCAGTGCTCCATTAGAGTTCAGCCCAGTGGGACCTACGTAGAACATCTGACTGACCGAACTCCCAATATGACAGTGAAGCCTTATTGTCAACATTATTGGCTTTGGAGCCACGTTAAGGATTAATGAAACACATTTCTGGGTGAGTCTGTTATCCAGGCAGAACCTTGGGGTCTGGAGCTGGTCCCCGGCCTCTTCCCCTTGGGCACTGCTCTCCTGCCTTGCTTCCTTGCTGCCGCACACCACATTAAGCCTCTTTATTTCATCACACCCTTCCACCATGGTGGTGCTGCCTTCAAGCCAACCAGTCATAGCCTGAATGTCCAGGCACCATGAGCCAAATTAAGCTTCTCTTCATTTTTGTAGCCCAGCTTACTAATGCAGCAAGACAATACATTTGTGTTTTTAAGTCCATGAATTTGTGATCTTTATCATAGCAACAATTAAAAAATAAAATCCATTCATGGTCTTACAGTTTCTTGCTCAAAACAAAGAATAGCTATTGGTTGGGAAACTCTTAAGCCTCGAGGTTATTTCACTTTTGACCCACAGGATGCTATACATGGGGTCACTAAGGCAGTATTCTTACCCTATATACAACAAATTAACTGAGGGTACCAAGGAAGAATGTGTAAAGCTTTAGAGAGGTGACTCTGACCCAAAGACGATCAATATTTAGTCAAGTTAAATCATGAAGGTATTTTCTACTACACATATAATAGAAATTGTCAGAGCATAAGGTGAGATAGTGTCATACATTTCCCTCTGGTACAGACTGGTGAGGTTTGGGTGACTCCCTTGAATTCATAGCTCACACAGTGGGGTACATTGTTAAAAAAACTCAAAGGTTGAGTGATTCCAGCTAAGGTGGGAACTGGGCTGGAGAAATAAGCTAAGAGGACAAAGCCTGTTAGTATCTCTGCAAGGCACTGTCCCTATGACAGTCCTAGAATAATGAAATAATACTATCCTGACTCTGAAGAAGAATAAGGCACAAGCAATCTGACAGTTTCTAGGTTATACTTGTATAGAAAATTTATCCCAACACCTAGCCAAAAGCCTTCATTTAAACCTACACCAAATATTTGAACATGATAAGTTGACAAGGAAATAATTTTTACAGTATGTAATCCACTGTAGGCTAATGCACAAAAGCCCATATAATGTATAAATGTAATGTGCTTAGTGCCATCTTTATGTTCCTCACATTGGGACTATTCCACCTAACCTTCTGTAACCTTCTGAAGCTGAGACCCAAATAAGTCTCAGCCCCTGCTATTCAATATCTACAACTCCTTCTCAATCCTCAACCTGCTGTGCTTCCTAGAAAAAAGTGACTCATGTGTTCTAACATGGGAACCAAAAAAAAATAGAATTGTGGCTCAGATTTAACTCTGAGGAGATCCATTGGTAGTGATCTTCAGTTACCCATAATGCATCACTGAAAGTGATAGCTTAGAACTTGGCTACTCTCCAAATTCATTCTTTGGACCTTTGGGTAAGAATCACCAGAGGACAGAAGGAGAAGAGGAAGTGTCTAAAATTGCTCTTGCACCTATAGAAGCCTATAAATAAATGTATATATATATATATATATATATATATATATATATATATATATGGAGGATTGGTGGTGGGTTCCATGATATTCCATTGTTTTTGCCAATTTGATCCCTGAGAAAAAAAATTAGACAAATCCTGAGGGATGACAGTGAACAGACTGGTTGAGGTGTATGCATTCCAAAGCATGGCAGATAAACTCTAAGAAAATTCAGAGCCCCACTAAGTCAACAATGTTTTTTAAGGGTCCAGTGATCAAAAGACATGCCAGGGCATCCCACTCAAAGGAAAGGACAAACTATAGCATCTCACATTTCTGACAAATAAAATGAAAGCACTTGGTTGGGTAGGTCCCCATGAGTTCTGAAGGCAGCTGTTCTTCATTTCAGAGTATTGTTTCAATTCATTTACTGAGTGACAAGAATGTCTCCCAGCTTTGAAAGGGACACAGATCAAGAAAGTGCTTTGCAACAGGTCAGGATTTAGACATCCCCTTATGACCCAGCAGGCATGTAGTACACTCAGAGAAGGAAAAGAATATGTGAGATTTATGCTCTAAGGAAGAATGTACTACATAAGAGTAAACAGAGCAAAAACAATAACATGGTTGCACCCTGGATCCTAGTATAAGCAGAACACTTGCTGAGAAAGGACAGCTTACACTGTGCTCAAGTAAATTCTGTAAAATCTTTAGGTCAGGTAGATCCCTAAATTATCTAAAAGTTATAAAACTGGAGAATTTCATCTGAGACTGGTGTGATTGGGGACAGGACACAAGCAAGCCACATGAGCTAGTACATTCAGCTTATAGATAAGCACAAGCTGGTCATGCTTGTTTTTGCACCAACTCTATTCTATTATATAAAACCTATGGGGGTATTTATGACTAACTTATAGGGAAGGGAAAAGGCTAAACTTGGTTCTCAGCTTAGTAAGTATGTGCCTATTGGCCACACACAGACCACTATCAGCAGCGCTAGAGGACTCAAAACACTGAAGCAAGAGGAAAATTCATGTCACATTCCTGAGCATCACTAAGCATTCTCCATGCAAAATTCAGAATCAGATCTTAGAATCCGATTCCTGGGGAGGCCAACTTAGGCCACAAGACCTATCTGTCTGTGTCACCATGTGGGCACATAGTAATTCTCAGTTCCTGTCAGTCTCAGAATAAATATCAGAGATGTGAGCCTGGGCCACGAGGTCCATCTTGGTCTAGTGCCAATCTCTAAAGTTCCTCTTCACGTGTTTCTCCCTTTTGCATTTCTGTTTCAGCTTCAGGGGCCTTCTTTGAGCTCCTTGAGTATGGCATGCTTTCTTTTGCCTCAGATCCTTTTGCGAGCTCATTTCTCTGCATAGAAACTTCTTGTGTTCCCTATTTATCTTCCAAACTTCACACCAAATGTCTTCTTTACAGAAGATTTTGTTTTTCCCTAGACTTGATCAGACTCTGGTTAGGGGAGCACAGCATTGAGCACTCACTGAGCAGTCCTTATTAATTTGATGTATTTATGTCACTGTCTAGGTAATGTCTATCTTGCTCACTATGATAGCTTCCAGTACCTGGTACAAGGCCTAACTCCCAGTTGACAATAAATATGTATTAAATTGGTGAATGCAACGCTAATCTCTCTAGATTCAAACCCATTGCCACACATAGCTGAAGCTTTCATTACTGCTCCCTGTCTTTTATGAGGGTTTTTCTTGTCCCATGACATAGAAGTAGTCACTAAGCCTAGTACCCCTATAGGAATGCAGTGAGCAACATCTGAGCTTCCATCATATGTAAATAACCTAGGTCTTCTCCCATTAGGTTGTAAGCTTCTTGAGAGAAGGCGTTTGCTCTCATCCTAATCTCAAGCAAGGAGTTTGGGGAGGGTTTATTAAATTCAATCCTGAGGAAGTATAAAGGAGTGCCAGGCCATGTTTCAATGTGTAGATGCTTTCATTCTTATGTCTCCCCCTCTTATCACACAGGTGCACACACAGAGAAAGTGCAGGATGCTGATCAGCTCCTATTTACCAACTGCGGTCTGTGGTCAGTCGAGTTACAAAAAGCCTAACTCTAGGAAATAAACCCTGAGCATTCACCATTCTGCTAAATTAACAAAAATTTGAAAATCAGATAAATAGGTCTCAGAAGAGAAAAACAGTCCCCCGCCACCAATGCTGCAGCGTGCTAATAAAAAAAACAAAAAAAAAAACAAAAAACAAAAAAAAACAGGGCCACCAAGGTCGGATGCTGCCAGGGCTGAGCACGAACGTGTGAGGGAGGAGGTGCGGAGACTCTCCACCCACCACACAGGATGCTGGCAGGGGTTGCTGGATACTCTTAACTTCTCAAAAAAATACAGAACTAGGTATTTGTGGAACTCTGCTCATTTTACATTGGTCCTCAGTTAAAAAGGAAAAGCAGACAATCAAAAAAGACATTGTGATTTCCAAACGAAATGCAGTGGACCTTCCGTATAATAGTGGACTTGGTTTAAGCAACCTCCACACGTACCAAAATCCAAGGGTGCTCAAGTCCTTTATGCAAAATGATACCTGCTTTGTGTAGAACCTGTACATACCCATCCATATTTTCAATAATCTCTCCTTTACTTGTAACACCCAGTACAATGTGCATGCTGTATAAATAGTTCTTGGCTGGTGTAGCACAGTAGTGGCGAGCCTTTTAGAGCTTTCAATGGTGCCAACAGCCCTCTGTTCCTCAGGTTCACCACTGCTGGTTTAGGAAATAATGAAAAAGGGAAGAACCCTGTACATGCTTAGAACTCGTACAGGTGTGGTTTCCCCCTGCTGAGAACAGAATCTACAGCCTTTGCTCTGAACCATATCACCAGTTATGTTGTATTTTGTTATTTTGAGACAGGATCTCCTGAAGCTACCCAGGCTGCCCTGGATCTTCCAATCCTCTGTCCTCAGCCTCCCAGAGTACTAGGACTATGAGTGTATATCACCATATCTGAAAGCAATATTTTTTGTTCGAATAATTTGTATCTACAAATGATCACATCCAAAGACACAGAACCCCAAAATGCAGATGGCTAACTTATGCCCAAACCACAGCCAAGTTCATCAAGCTCTGGTTCAAAGTGAAACATACTTCAAACTCATGAGAAGACCAGAAAAGACCCTAGGAATAATTGTGCCTCACTTTCCTCATCTCTCAGCTAAGTCAGTCGGGCCAGGTATTCCAGCCTCCACTTTCTGGATATCCTTCTAAATCCTGCTGTCTACTTGACAATACTCTGAACCACCACCAAGCGAATCATTTTCACTTACAGTTACAAGCCAGCAACTAGAAAGGTATTTTTCCAGGATTGCCACGTCTTTTGAGGTCTAATTACAAAAGACAGAGGAGGGAAAGCACACATCAGGCTCTCTTTCATATCACATTATGTTTATTCAGCTTTATTACTAATTCTTTGTTCGTGTAATTTTCACCCTAGGTCCTACATTTTTGTCTAGTTGCCCCAAGACAGGAAATGTGCCTCAAACTTGGAGACATTGATCGCTGCATCTGATGTCCATGGGATTTTCTTTTTTTTATTGTTTTTTTTTTTTTTTAATTTTATTTTTTTGCCAGTTCAGCCTGCCCTGGGGGGGCAGGGCTGGTGCAGCATGTGGAGCCAGGGATCAAACCCTGGTCCCCTGTACCTACCTAAGCTTTCCTAAGTAGGTGTTTTAGATCGCTGAGCTATCTCACCGGCCGCCTGTGGGATTTTTAAAGCGACAGTCTGTATGCTCCACAAGCTTCTGGAGCACAGTGCCTCCATGAAGAGCACACCATCCTAACCTAGGATGAGGCCGCAGCTTCAGGCACTCTTCGGAGAGGCAGAGACTCTCCCACAACCGCAAATGTCCCTGCATCCAACCACTGAGATGCATGGATGCTTATAGGGAAATTTACCTCTTAGAAGCTTCATATAAAAGGCTGAAGAAATGCACAGCTGTCTGTGTCATCCTACCCCAGATCTGAATTAAGAGCTATCTGTTTCTTGTGAAAATATCCAGCCCCTGCAGAGATCTTCACGATGCGTCTCCAGTGCGCCCAGCGTGCCACCCCTGGCCACTTGCACTTGTTAGCAAGCAAAGCCAAGGTTCTGGTGCACAGAACCCCATCTCCGCTTACTTTGCACAGATTGAGGAAACAGGTCCCTAAAGAAGCAAAGAAGGAAAACTACAGGAAACGTGGACACATTCCTCATAAAGTACCAACCCAAAGGACAAACCCAGTAATCCCACCAATGATGTTCCAAACCCGTGATGGCTAGCAGCCGACAAATACCCGCAGACCTCAATCCATTTTTATTGTATTCAGGCTGCAGTGTTGTATTTCCTGCCTCCCCTTAGCACCACACATACAGTGTACTTGAAAACAAAAATCTATAATATTGATCCCACAATGTCACCACAATTATTCTTTTGAAACAGCCATTGAAAACAAATTACATCTGCACTGCCTTTTCATCCGCCTGCTGCGAGTGAGCAATGCTCAGTGTGGCCTCCAGCGCTGTGGCGTTAGCACTGTGTCACCGCCCGACAGGACAGCCCAGGGAGAAGCAGGTGGGGGAGGGGGCAGTGAAAACAAACCCGGAGCAGAGGGCTGGTGTAGGAGGGCACAGAGTCCACCAGGCTTGGCCTGGCGTCTGGGTAAGTTTCACATCCCGTGAGGGTACAAGCTGGGTAATTCTGCAAAGATCTAGGGCTGCAGCTGCAGCTGTTTTCGGGCACCCAGGGGACCGCTCCCTAGTCAGTAAACCAAATGCAGTTGTTGGAAGGATTAAATTGCCAAAGACTTGCCCATGGTCTCATTTTGGGACACTCAGATTAAGATCTAATATCTGTAAGTAGGATTTAAATTTACACGGTCTTCATTTGGTGAGACATTTAATTCTATTGACAAATGGAAATCTCCTTAACAGAGCAGAGTTATAGCAGGAAAGATGCTGCCCCTACCCCAATTACAATCAATATGATGATGAGCATTGCAAAAAAAAAAAGTTCATTGTGTCCTGTTTGCTGCAAACTGTCTTCTTGGAAAACCCAGATGTAGCAGAAACCCCACCAGAGATCTCTTGTTCTACCATCAAGCTGAGACATTGGTCAAATACGGTGACCAGGACCCCAGCAAAGTTCCCCATTGTCTTTCTGTAACACCAACCAGTTGCCCCCAGAACAGCTGCCACTGGGGACCTGCCCGTTTGTTTTAGATTGTCATATTTGGGAAAATGCTCTTTGCAGTAATTAAATTCCATGCCACTGAGAGGTGGGCAAAGGGAAATTCTTTTGTTAAGGTTTGACCACACAAGTCACAGTAGTGGCTCTCGCAGCCGGGAAGTGATAACTTTGGAGCATTAAAAAAAACCAATAGCCTTGTTGACATGGACATGGGAACCTAACCCCTGCAGCCTCCTGGTATGATGCATTGATTTTCCTGTCCGTGTACAGTTCTAAAGCCATCCATTCTGTACGGTCAGGACTCAAAGGGCCAGGGAGAGGGAAAAAATCTGTTCTTGCTGCTGTAACTCCAGGCAAAGTTGAAAAATAAATTCTACGTTTTGAGAGATGATTTGTTCAAGCCCTGTTTAAGAGAATATGATTGCATTAAAAAGGAGGGAAAAAATATTTTGTTGCCCTGATCTCTCTAACTTGTAGCCACTGATCTTCACATAAGATCTAGACACCACAGACACGGCGTAGAAGAGTATAGAGAGCAAAGAGGGCGGGATGTCTGGCGAGGAGAGCCTGCAGAATCAGGGAGTTTATGTATTATTCTTTAACTAGTATTGCCAAGCTGTCCAATAGTTTCTCAAATAATCCTATCATGTCCACCTGTCATTTCTCAGATCTTTCTGGAAATATTCTTTTCCAAGAGCTGGCTTTCCTGTCCCAGGACTTCTTGAGAGACTGTGATGCTTTCTACTTTCCAAAGCAAAACAGGCCAAGCTGAGACACTCTTCAGGGTCTGCAAAAGATGCATCCTGACCCACTGTTCCTCTGCCTAGTGATGGTCATGGCTCCCTGGTGAGCCTCTCAGCATCTCCTCCTCTTCGCAGGGGCACACTGAAAGTGCATCTCTAACCAAAAAAAAAAAAAAAAAAAAAAAAAAAAAAAAAAAAGCCCTCCCTTTCCTTGGTTCTTGGTTGTGACAGGGAGGGATATTGGGTGAAGGAGAAAAAGCACAGGCTCTGGGGAGATTTGCTGAGACCCTGCGGGGGATTCCGGGTGCAGTCTATTTCACATGTTCAGTACTTTTCCAGTGTTTAGCTATTTTAGTTTGAAATAAAGAAAGCTTTTGTGATGGTTAGGAGAGGTAGAGCTCATAGAAGTCGAAGTCTAGTGTTTAAGCTACAAATTTGCAGTACAGTTCTACAAAATATTACATACATCATTTCCCAGTGCAGAGGAATACTGAGCTATTTCGGTGAACCAAAAGGAAAGATCAAAATCACTCTATTTCCTTGACCTAGACAGAACTACAGACTGAACACAGAAATAGAAAATGCTAAACAATATTTGTCTCTACATACATAACCCCACATATCCTGTGTACAGTGTGAATGTGGTATCAGCGCGCATGTACACTAGCTATAGTCATAAACCCACTCACACAAAACATTCTTGCCAGATGATTCCGTCTTACTAGATCCATAGAAGTATTCTTAAATTAGGTTGGTGTGGATGTGTTTGTATATTTATTATTAAAATACTTACTGTTCTGCCTTTTGAAGTAGATGGACAAATGATTTAGGAGTGGAAATAGACTAGAAACAAAATTAATGCAAATAATGTGTTGATTTTTTTTTAGCTTGATTAGCCAAGCCAATGGAAAATTCTAGAAAACGTATACAATTATTTTAACTGTCACAGGCTGGCAATTGTAATTGACATGATTTGTACGAGATGCAGTGTAATAACTGAATATATTAAAAAAAAATCTCATGCCTTGATTACCAGGAGAACATTACTAGTGCCACAATATTATTAACAACACAATTATCGTGGCATCCCTAGGACACGCTCTTAGCACTTCAATGCATTAGTGAACCTTTGCTAACGAAGAAAAAATTAAAGTACAGCAAATTTCAAAGCACCAGTTGTACCCAATATCATTAAAAATTTATAAAACTTCCCCTGAACATGACAAGTGTTTGGTTTAAATGAAGATCAGCCACAAGGAGAAAGCAGAAATCTTGTTACTCTTTGTCTCCTTCTTTACCCTCCCTCTCTCCCTCTTTCTCTCCCAGATCTCCCCCAACCAGCACCACCTCAATCCAGCTGAAATATGTAACCATTACAGAGTGACAGCTTGACACACAATGACCCGTCAGAACATTCATCTCGCAATGTTTTATTTTAGTGAGGAGCCAAACTGCAGAAAAAATAAGCAAGTTGTTTCAAGGCTTGGAAGGAGATCAAACATTTCTGGCATCCCCACTTACCAGGCCTTTGATTTACAATGGACTTGTCAGAGCCCGATTAGACAGTGTGTGCTTAAAAACCTACAGAGGCTGCTCAACCGCCCCAGTCTACCAGCATTTCCCCCACAGAGAGCATCCCTTTGTTCCCTGAAACCAGCAAGCCAGGCTTAAGCACAGAACTTTGCACCCTGCAAGAGAACTAGGAAATGTGGAACACTGAGCCCTGCTGCAGTTCAATCCCTTTTGTCAAGGACAACAGAGAGAAAAAGAAAGACAGGCAGACAGAAAGACAGACACCGATACAAAGAGAGAGAGAGAGAGAGAGAGAGAGAGAGAGAGAGAGAGAGAGAGAAACAAGCTGACTCCCTTCTGCCATGTTTTCACTCCTTCCTTTCAAGTCAAAAGTTAGTTTCTGTCTTCCCCAGAAAAAGCCCACCCTGTGATTTCTACCACTGGTGAACCTTTCCAACCTCATTCAGATGGAAACAACTTCTTAAAGAAATGAATTGAACCCAAAGCGCAGGTGTTTAAAATATGTTTGCGGCATGACGATTTTTGCTCGTAATTACAACTATGAAAATGGCTGGAAATATATTGTTTCAATTTGTATGGAGAACAATTGCAGAGAGAGAGAGAGGAGAGAGAGAGAGAGAGAGAGAGAGAGAGAGAGAGAGAGAGAGAGAGAGAGAGAGAGAGAGAGAGAAAGCGTGGTATGATCGGTGCCCGGCTCTGGAATGTATAATTCCTTAACCCTCTATGGTGGCATGGGGCTCACTGGAGCAAATTATGAATACATGTGTTTGGAGCACTTGGGTAGTAAATTTGGGTTTTGTGCATCCGTAACAATGCGATCTGACATGTGTGATTTATGCAATATTAAGTTAATGCAGTATTATGAAATTAGCTTAATATACTAAAGCTGTAATTTTAAAGTGAAGAACAATGCGACCAGACGTAAACAATATCAACATTAGCATTTTGTGAAAGCTGAAAGCAATTCACTCACTGTGTCTGGAGAGTCACAGATTTACCTCACCCAGGAGCAGAGCCTGCATCTCAGGAAAGTTTCAGGCTTCACCACGATCTTCCCTGCTCAGAACGCTATAGTACTCACCCACTAGCCCCAGCTCGTGCGCTAGCTATGGGGACCTGCCGGTCCCACTCCTTGGGGAAGTTGCTAAAAATGATCCTAAGCCCTTTGGACTGGCATCCCTAGGTGACGACTCTACAGGCTGAGCTTCAAGGATCTCCCAGCCCTGCAGACTTCTCAGGATCCCTTGAGATGAACTCCGGGTTGGAAGAGCCAGATGGTCAGATGTAACCCAGGTAATTTGGGACTCGGAGGTCAAGAAAATCTTGTTGATTGAAAAGAAGCAAATCAGCTGCCTAATCTTGGGACTCCTTAAAGGGAAATTTTACCAACAAATAGACCCATGACACGAAAGAGCCAGATGTGTTTGGTTTATGACTGGCTAAGTCACCCCAACTCCGCTCATTCCACTGTGGTCTCTGGTGGGCCAGTCTGAGACACACAGCAGGTGGCAATTAGTGGGCTCCTTTTAGGACTGCCTATGACTACTGGTTGAGTGGATGGGCTGGGGCCAGGTGAGACGTCCCACTGGACTCTAGCCTCCTGCTCCCCACTTACCCTCTTACTTTCTTCAGATCTATTGCAACCATGTAACAGCGCCTAAAATGTCAAGTTCTGAGATGGAGGAGCGAAGGAGGCGTTACAGCACTTGAACAGGCCAGAGAAAATATTGTCATGACTTCCTTTGCTTTCAATTGCTATCGCTAGAAACACCATGACCATAAATGAGCAGTTATATCCAGGACCCAAACAAGGCCTTTTAGTGTCATTTTGCTGCTCTGGCCCAAGTAGGCTGTCCCTTGAGGAACATCAGAGAAGTATCCCAGACAAAAATCTCCTAGTACCTGGGACCCCAAAGGCATAATATTAAAGCACCGTACCTGGTGCTGGACATGGTGCCTGATGTCTATAGTCCCAGTGGCTATCTGAGCCAGGGCGATCACAAGTTCAAGCCCAGTCTAGGTCATTTAATCAATCAGCAAGACCATGTCTCAGGATAAAAAAAAAAAAAAAAATCTAGGGTAGGAGTAGCTCAGTATGGGCCCAGGACAAAAAAAAAAAAAAAAGTGCCACTTCAACATGGGTCCTCTGAGAGGTCCTGGCACAGTGATGAATATTAAATTTATGTGATTACAAGAGAGCACGTGCAAACCCATGTGCAATAAAATGCTGTTTCTCACATACCCCATGGACCTCTTTGGCAGAGGCCAGAGGCCCTGTGTGAGCTCCACAGTGCAGAAAGCACAGCTGGTATGCATGCTTACAGACACCAAGAAGGGAGTGAGTGGGTACCTATTAGGATTTCCATGGTCCTTTTCTTCGATTTCCTATATATGGCTTAACGTGGTAACCAGCATTGTTTCATTTATGTAAGATGTCATGGTGTCTTCTCATACTCATGGTAAATGTAAAAGCATTCTACTTAAAATAAATGAAGAGTGTACGTCAAAAGTTAGAGATGAAACAGTTGGAGTCCGCACTGAGAAAAATCAATTCACAGATCTGCAGTGAGGTCTGTGCCTCCTCCACCTCACAGAGGGGCCTGGCTGCTTGCTATTGGTTTGTTGGCTTTTGTTTCTAAGATTCCCTGCATCTGTTACAGGAGCTGGAGAACCAAGAGCTGAAAGCCAATACTAATGTTTTAATTCCATCAAGTACATTTCAATTCCCATTTTGCATGTTGCATTAGGAACCCAGACTCAGTCGATACTTCACAGCCCCATTGCTTGCGGTCAGGAGCAGGGGCTTCACCTAAGTTGACAAACGATTACGCTTCACAACGTGAGGATAAATGGGACCCAGTGTCAGGAACCTGCCCATTGCTCTTTTTTGCAACATGGGTCAAGATGCTTCTATCAGTAAGAGACTACCATGAATTCTGCTCCTTTGGCAGAATTCCTTAGCCAAAAGCCACCTGTTTTGTTCTTCCCCCACCTAAATTGTTCATCTCCAGAAATAACGCAACCCTCCTTGGAAGAGCGAAGGGTTCTACTCCAGCATTACGCATAGCAAACTAAGACAGGGACACAGAGTGGCCTTCCATCCCAAAAACAGTCCTTCTGTTCCATGGAATTACTCATTTCTCTGCCTTTAGCACTGAGGCATGACAATGTGGGCAGCTTTCTTGATTGTGAAAGATAAAGATGTCACAAATAAAAATAAAACAACTCTACATCGGCTCCAAGCTGACATTGTTATTTTTGGTCACCTCCTGCAACCAGGAAATGTCTATTATCCTAACCTCTATGTGTTTTTTTTTTTTTTTCTTTTTTTCAGCATGATAAATCAAAATATTTTCACTAGGAAAAAAAAAAAAAGAAGAGAGATGGGAACAAACCTTGACATGAAAGGTCATAGTTAAAAGTGTTCCTAAATTCAAAGTCATGTAAAGCATACAAATAACCACAATGAAAACTCTACACAGTCCACAACTGTGGAGGTGGGTGGGTTGTGTGTAAAACAGATGGAACTCCTGAATTCCTTTTCTTCTAACAAAACTTTCTAAATAAAATCAGAATCTATGCCCCGATCTCAGCCAAAAAGCAGTTTTTAGTAAACTTTTTCAAAACCAATCTTCCCCTTCCTAATTTGGTTACACAATTCAGAAAAGCCCCTGCGAATTCTTCTGGAGGAGTTGACAATTCAGCTCCAGAGCCAACTGGTCCACAGAAGTACATTCTTGTCTAAAGTCTCTTCCTCCATTGCAGGAACAGCGGTGTGCTAGTTTACCTATTCCAGTAAGAGAGTGGCAAGCTCCCCTGCTGAAAGGGGAGCAGTAAGGAAAGAAAAATACCCTGAGACGGGCTGAGCGCCCTCAGACATGAACTCCCAAGCCTTCCTTCTCCAGCAGGGAAGAGGCCCTCACTCCCGTCCCCAGCACATTATGTATAAACAAATTACCTTCCTGGGATGGTTCCCTCTGAATTACTCCTCAGTCTCTGAGTGGTTTTCCATCAGGACGAACCTTTTCCTTTCCCTTATGCACCAGCAAACATACTGATACAATTTAAAGGTCATGTTCTTTTCAAACTGACAGAGCCCTCCAAAGTTTGACGAGAGACCCTCCAAACCTCACACCCTACAGGCGGAAAGGAATTAAGTAAAGCATCACTTGGTGGAAGCTCAATCATGTGAACTGATTAGAAAAACGCATCCACAGAGAGGGGGCCTTCGCAAGGTGACAGGCAGCTCATCCCGAAAGGAGATGTCACATGGTGAAGCAGAGAGCTCCCACCTCTGGGGGTGGGGGACCATGTAAGGGTCAATGAAGATATAATTACCTTCCCAAGAGATGTCTCTTTATTTCCAAGTCCCCAATGAATGCCACTTAATTAGCTTCACCTTTTGATTCACAGATAGTCCAAGTTTACCCCAAACCCCAAGACTGAATTAACAGCATCATTCCTTAGGCTCCGAAGGACATTTTCTTGGTACTAAAGAATCACCAAGAGTATGGATTCTGCATAAATATGCATTGTGTGTAGACATTGACATATTTATTTACAGGTGCACTTGTGTTATCAGGGGACAGGCAGTTCATGATTTTCTTTTCCTGTCTCTGGAATAAAAAAAAAAAAAAAAAAAAAAAAAAAAAAAAAAAAAAAAAAAAAAAAAAAAAAAAAAAAAAAAAAAAAAACTGTGGAACAATTGAGATGATACCGTGCTGTGGGTGGCATGGCAGATGCAATCCTCTGGGAATCCACTCATGAAACTGGGCATTCTTCTGCTAATATCATGGTTATTATCTGAGGATTTTTGTGCTGTTTAGTATGTTCTTCAGCTAAAGTTCTGCCTCAATATGACACCACATGGTGGTCCCAGACGCTCCTGATGCCCTGTCTTCAATGGGTACACACACGATGACATCATCTGTCACACAGGTGGCAGCAGTGAAGAGGACCCCAGACAAGGATGTGCGGGCTGGGTTGAACCTGTAGATAAGCACAGCACTTTGTTCAAGGCCTTTCCATTCAACTGCTCTGTCCTGCCTGACCTCTCATGATGCAGCTGAGTCTCCCCTCTTCCAAAGAGACTCTGTTACTTCAAGCTTTATCTTTCGGAACAAAACTGGCCTAACTCCAAACGCACACATATGAACTGGAGTAATCTGGTTGGTAGTAGAGATTTGTTTTATTGTAACTTCACACGTGGCTTCCAGATCAACCTAGAGCTCACAGGCAGCTCATCCCGAAAGGAGATGTCACACGGTGAAGCAGAGAGCCCCCGCCTCTGGGGGTGGAGGACCATGTAAGGACCATGTAAGAAACAGACTTTCTTAAATTATTGATTGATTGATTGTCTTTACAATAATTAATACTTTACATAATATCTTCATCATAGTTGTTCAGAGTATAAGACATATGAATAATTTCTTGTCTAAACATCATTAGTACAGATCTTTCTTTTCACTGCACAAAGAGAAAGTAACTGTATATTTAGTCCCATAGTCCATAACAGTAGTGGATTATCAGCTCCTCTGGCATTATCAGAAGCTGTTGACTTGAGCTTTTTACAATTCAGCATATTATATAGCTCTCCTTTTGCTACCTCATGGTTAGACTTTTTTGTTGGATGGCAAAGACCAAGATGAAGCAAGACCTACGTTACAAAAAAAGTGTAACTTTTGTATCTGACAAGGTCAGTCAGGTTCCCTCAGGATATACCCTGAAACTGTGTACTGCAGTTTGCAGAACTGTTGTGAGTATCAGCCATCTGGATGAATCACGGCCATTGCTTGACCACTTTGCTTTCTGTGAAAGCCTGAGAGAATTTCTCTTTAGGTGACTCTTCTTAGGCACACTATACGTCATCAATCGTTGTCCTCTGCAGCCCCATAATCTCCTTGAACAGGAAATAGGATGCTTTTTACTTTAAAGCTTTCCACTGCTTGGTTTAATTGACTGATGTGCAGAAGTCCATGGCCTTGGTTGCCCATATCTTGTGAGTCTGGGGTTGTAATTCTGGAATTCAGTCATCAAGCAGGCTCTTTCCATCACCATTCTTCAGTTGACCTTGTGTCACCCTCTATTACACCATGTGTCTTTCCAAAAGGAAGTACCCCCTTCTGCCTTGGAAACAGATGCAAGCCTTTCCAACTTCAACTATTTTTTCCAACATCTTCAACTCCTGTTTCGGACCTATTCTGAGGACCCCTGAGAAAGAATCATGTGGTTGATTTGAGTTCCAGATTTTTTCTCATTGATGCCCTCATGGTGGTCCACCTCTAACTCTGTGTGAACCATAGCCAAGTGTGCAACCCACAAGACAGAGAAGGGACTTCCAAAAGCAGATACTCATTGCCATCAAAATCCAGATTGCATCTCACATGGCCATCCAACCATGGTGACAAGAGTGTTCAAAAACCATGAGAAAAGAACACCAGTTTTTTTTTTATGAATGTCATATTTCATGGTTTTAGAATTTGACTGTCAGGACATTTCTTGTTAGACTTTGCATATTCTTCTTATGTGGTGGTAGAAGGGATATCAAGTCAATGCAAATTCAATAACAAATCAGCATGTATGGAACACCTTGTATTACCAAACCCTCCATCTTTTGGACAGAAATGGAAAAATCAGATTCTGCCCTGCATTTAAGAAGGCCCTCAGTGACTCCAAGAGACTGTCCCCTAAGCAAATGATTAATTGTGAGTTCATGCTGGATGAATTAATAGGAACTGAGAAGGACATATGAGAAGGTTTGTGAAGGTGACAAAAATTTGAATTCCCATGCTTTAATTTGGTCTGTCTCCTACATGATTGTCACACTGGTTACCCATTCAGTAAAACATCATGAAATAGAGTGAGATGAACATTTCTAGTGTTCAGATCCTTCTCTTTCTTCGGTATAAGAAGAGGAGCCTTCCTTTAAAGCAGGATGGAAGGTGTATCCCAAGTGGGCTCTTTGTAAACTTGCTAAATCAGTCTCCCTCCATTTCTGGAGCAAAGATCTGCACAGCTGCTCACCAGTGCCACAGAGGGAATGAATCCAAGACCTTGAAATAGCTGAGGCACTTTCCTTATTTAAAACTTTGTTCCTGGAAGAAGTTAAGGATGTTTTAGAAATGTCTTAAATTTGTCCTTCAGTGTTGCATCTCCTCCTGTGGGGAGTTGCTGTTTCTGTTCTGCATGAGGATGACAGGACATAGCTGAGATCTACAGATAAAGATGGGTTAGGCTGACAAGAACCCCTTCCTCCCACATGCAAGCAAATATTATCAACTCACTCTGAGGGACAGGGTTCAGCTTGCCCCAAAGGGGCAAGATAACCCAAGCCAAAGAGGATTGAATGTTTTAAATCTTTCATGACACTTTTATTTATTATCAACAGTGATCTTTTAAAATATTTTTCATGAAACTTTCATGTATCTGTTTTCATGATGGGCAAATCCACTGTGCTGTAGTAAGCTCAAACCAGGGTTTTGAGGGAAAAACTCCTTGGTTATCTATGGAAAAATAATGAAATGAAATCGCCATCATTTCAGTGTAGCCCATTTATGAAAAATCTGACTGACACCAATACCCTTGCATATCTGGCTGCCTATGTGCACAACATCCAGTTACAACAAGAGTAAAGGACTGAGTGGCCCAGACCTGGCTTTGGAAGTGGCTTGCTTTTGTTTTTAGCCTTCTAGTACTGGGCTTTACATCTGGTCCTTTACACTGACCTATACTCCTCAGACCCCTTTTTTAAAATTTATTTTGAGACTATCTCTTCTAAGTTGCTGCTAAGTTGTCCAGTCTGGGCTCAAACTTGTGATCTAACTTGGGACATGCTGGAGATATGTCTGTACTTTGGAAAGCTCTGGGCTCTGGCTACAATACTTGTTCCGTTTCCTATTGATGCCCCCTACATGAAATATGTCATAGTGTCCAGACATCGCCTCAAGATTGCAAGCATGATCCCCAACTATCCACATCCAAGGCATCAGCAGGAGCAGGCCATCAGAAGCACATAGTTCTGGTGCTTTGGGTTAAACCCTGCCTATTTCTTCAAGGATACAGCATCATTAAGCTGGAGGATATTTTCTTCTTCTGTGCAAAAGCAATAAAAGCCGCCAGCCTGGGCTGTGTATCCTGCCTGCGCTGCTAACAAGACACATTCCTTTTTGTTCACGGCAAGTAGTGTAAGTTTCTGTCTTATGTCACAATTTCTGACAAGTGCTCTAGCACAAAAACAGTATCTTGGCACCAAGAAAATGACCATCATTTTAAAAAGAATGAAACTCCCAAGGACACTAAAGGGTAAGATTTCATGGGAGATATGCAGTACAAAAGCCAGCCCCTCCCCTGTCCCACAGACGGTCCCAACCAATCATGTCAGAATTGCTCTTTTCTCATCCAACTTCAAAACAGACATCCTTGACTCAAACCAAACCCTCACCTAGAGTTGATGCTTAGTGCTTCTACACATCCCATGTTGAGAGGCTGTGGCTAAATCTTGGGGGAAAGCATGATTCTGACTCGCATTCCTTCTTTCACTTTTTATAATTATTTTGATTCCCTGTACTTCTTATAGATCTTTAAAAAAGCTAAATTCTCAGTCCAAACTATGCCTTGTCCAAGTTTTTACCACACAAACCTTCATGAAAAGGTTTTGTAAAAGGCCACAGAGATAGCTCAGCAGTCTAAGCACCTACCTATGCAAGTGCAAGGACCCGAGTTTGATCTTCTGCTTCACATGCCGTACTGGCCCCATGCCTGATATGCTGAGTTACCCACCAAGACCGGGCATGGTGGTGCACACCTGTAATCCTAGTGCTGGGGAGGCTGAAATAGGAGGGTCATTACAAGTCTGAGCTGCGTAGTGAGGCCAGGTACCAAATACATAAAAAAATTTTTTAGAAAGAAAAGAAAAGGCTATGAAAAAGTTTAAGAAAATAGAAATGCTAACTACCCTGCTTTAGTCAGGAAATATATATATATATATATATATATATATATATATATATATGTATTTTAAAGGATCACACTCTATGCTACCATATGTAATTAAAAATATTGAGTATAGTAGCCAGCTCTGTATTGCTGCAACAAGTAACTCAAAGGAGAAGGATTAATTTGGCTCATGTTTCAGAACCCTCGGCCCATGATCACCAAGCACTCAGGCAGGAACACCATGGTAGAATGATGGGGTAGAAGAAAGCTGCTCACTTTGTGCTGATTAGAAGACAGTGCAGGGAGCAGCACTAGAGAGAATGGGTCAAGAGCCACACATGAATGTTAAGGTCATGCCCCAGTGACCCACCCAGAAGTTTGGAGTGCTCTCAAGCCTATGAAGTTGAAAATTCATCTCAACCATGACAATCATAATTAATTAATAGCACAGAAAATTTTAACACACTTTATGCCTCTGGAGTTCCTAGTAGAGACAGTGATGTCATAACAGAAAATGGCCCCCTTATCCAGTAGACTTCAGTTTCTTAGTTGTCCATGTAATAGTTCTTGTTCGAGCTCCAGTTGTTTCTCTCTCTTAAAAATGACTGGTCACTATGATGTACTTTGTGTAAACCAGTCCGTCTCTGTGCTTCCTACTTGTTTAGCCCAGATAAGCCCTAGACAACCAGAGTTCAAGGCCTGATATTTTGGGAATGATCCCAATCAGTGCCTGTCAACCTAAGTAAATCTGCCCTCCAAATCCTGGGAGTTGTTTGAGTATTTCTGCTTGCCATTTCACTGTGATGAAAAGAAAGAAGGAAAGAAAGAAAGAAAGAAAGAAAGAAAGAAAGAAAGAAAGAAAGAAAGAAAGAATTGGTTTAAGTTTCATAAACACCATTAACTTCTTTCTTGAAAATATGATGCATGATACATGTGGGGCTGGGGAAATAGCTCAGCAGTCTAAGCTGGAAAGCACAGGGATCCAAGTTTGATGCCTGATACCACATGCCGTTCTGGCCTCTTGGGTCAAGCCAGCCAGTGAAAGTGGGCATGGCGGTGCATGCCTGCAATCCCAGTGTTGAGGAGGCTGAGACAGGAGGATCACTACAAGTCTGAGCTGTGTAGTGAGACCCTATAACAAATACATAAATAAAAAGAATAGATAAGATTTTATATATATATATATATATATATATATATATATGTGTGTGTGTGTGTGTGTGTGTGTGTGTGTGTGTGTGTGCATGTGATGCATGTTAGTTTAATATAATATAGCATATGTAGACACAAGTATCTTACAGGCATACAATAAAAAATTCTTTAGCAACTTAAGGTTGCAGCATATCTATGTTTGGATCATTGTATTGTGGAGAGAGATGGTAACCTTGCAGTCTAAGTTGTTTTATTCTCATCATTCCAAGAATACAAAAGGAGAGAAAAAAAATGAACCTACTGACCAGAACCCAAGAAAAGTCCTAAACCCCATGTTTGAGTCTTTAAATTTGGGAGAATGATCAAGAAAGCGCTACAGGGTTATCAAAAGTCTATTGGGTTCATCATCTTGTCCTTCAGTTTCCCTGGTGAAGTGTAAACCTCACAATATGAATGTTAATTGGTACTCAAGGTTCTAGGTACAAAAGAAATAACCTTCTGAGATTAAGTTCAGACCTCAGACCTCATGTACTGTGTGTCAGCGATGTTGTGTATTGACAAGATATATCCAATATTTCTGCTTTATAAATTATAAGAACAATGAAAGATCAGGTCTAAATGCATTCTTCTATGGCTGAGGAATATTCAAGTTCATGAAGAACAGGTAACATTGTGGAGAGCCCAGGTTGTGTCCCCCAATGTCAGGAGCCCAGAAGACCACCCAACCCATCCACGCCATTCCATTAGGACACCTCCCTGTGGACACAAGATCCATTAAACCAAACAAAAACCACATCTTCATCTCCAGTCTCTCCCTCTCAGAGACAGTTGGAAGCAGGGTGCATTGGGTAGCAATCTCCGCCCACATGTGGAAGTCCACATTCCTAGGAAAGATATCCCTATTTCCCTTTTCACATTCCAAGGCCACTACCAGCTCATGCACACCCATCTGGACACACTACCTGAGGACATGAAACCCAGGCTAGAGTGCAAAAGAGACCAAACATCCTGGGAAGGAAATTCTGTAAGCAGCTACCCACATTCTAACCCAATACGTACTCTAATGATAATATTTTTTATGCATGCACAGCAGTGGTTCTCAAACTTTCTAATGTCGTGACCCTGCAATACAGTTCCTCATGTTGGGGTGACCCCAAACCAAAAAAATAATTTGGTGGCTACTTCAAAACTGTAATTTTGCTATAGTTATGATATGGAATGGCTTTAGGCAACCTCTGTGTTTTGCTCATTCGACCCCCGCCAGGATCGCGACCCACAGGTTGAGAGCCGCTGATGTACAAGGGATTGAACTCACAACCTCTCTACTAAGCTACAAGACCAGGTTTATGTTTTGTATTTTGGTACCATATCTCACTTAGGCCACTAAGTTGCCTCTCCTGCCTCCATCTCACAAAGGGCTGAGATTACAGCAGTACAACGCTATGCCTGGCTTTTATAGAATGAAAATAATGTTCTCATAAATAAAAAATGATTCTCAGGTCTTTTTTTGCCAGTACCATGCTGATTTTATCACAGTAGCTTTGTAGCATATGTTGAGTCTGGGATTGTAAAGAAGTCAACTAAAATTACAAACATTGGAAAGGCTACCAGGAAAAAGAAACCCTTCTTTACCATTGGTGGCAATGGTACAACCACTGTGGAAGTCAGTGTGGAAACTCCTCAAAAAACTCAGACTGGAAATTCCATTCAATCCAGCTATTCCCCTTCCGAGTATTTTCCCCAAAGAAGTGAAAACAATATACCATAGTGATATATATGTACCCATGTTTGTAGCAGCATAATTTGTGATAGCCAAATCTTGGAAACAACTAAAATAATCATCACTTAAGGAATGGATTAAAAAAAAAAAAAAAGATGTGGTATTTTTATATAATGGAGTATTACTCAGCCATAAAGAAAAAAAAACGAAGTCTTCACAAGTAAGTGAATCCAGAGACTATATTCATAAGTGAAATAAATCAGACCCACATGTGTAAATATTGTCTTGTCTCTCTAGTGTAAGAACCCAAAAGAAGAAATAAAACCTCAAAGGTATAACAGATAATAGTATAACAGAAAGAAACAGAACTTAGGGCTGGCCAAATAGCTAAGTGAATTAAAGCACCTGAAAGCAAGCACGGGGGGGGCGGGGGGGGGGGATTCGATCCCCAGGCCTGCCGTGCCAGCCCAGCTCCTGGGGAGTATTGAAACAGCAATTGAGACTGGGTGTGGTGGGACATGCCTGTAATCTGAGCTCTTAGGAGGCTATAAATAGGCGGATCACTATCACTAGTAGTGAGACCCTGAACACCCTTAGACCCCTCCTTAAAACACAAAAGAGAGAGAGAGAGAGAGAGAGAGAGAGAGAGAGAAAGAAAGAAAGAAAGAAAGAAAGAAAGAAAGCAAGCATTTTCAGCAGTTCAGCAGCCAGGTTCGATCCCTGGCATGCCCTGCCAGCGCCATCCAAAGGGCTCACTGAGACAGCAACTTGAGAGGGGGTGTGGTGGTGCACCTGTAATCCCAGTGGTTGGGAGGCTGAAAACAGGAGAATCACTACAAGTCCAATCTACACAATGAGACACTGTAGACCCTGTCATAAATACAGAGAGAAAGAAAAAGAAACAGAACTTAAAGGATAAAACAATAAAGAGGAGAGAAAGGGGAAAATATAGAAAGAAAGGGAGTGGGGAAAACAGGCAAGTATATACACAGGATGGCTGAAGAGATTAAATTGAGAATTTTCATGAGCCTCTTGAACATAGCAATTAACGTTTAGAATTTTCACCTTGACTAATTCCATATGCTGATAACTATAAACCAAGCAACTACACAGAGTACAGCAATGTGTAATACAAAAACCATGCTTGAATACCTGTCATCTTGGTCTTCGAAACACGTACGATTCCTAGTGCCATATCAATTACTCTCCTTTTTTAAAAGGTAATAAAAGGAAAAAAGAGAGACAAGAACAAAAATTAAGATTTCTTGAAAGCAAGCAGTAACATTCAATCATATGTCCAATCTTTCATAACAATATCTCCTAATCTGAGCAACAGATTTGATGACAAAAATAGATAATATATCAACCATTGTTCATCAGCTATTCTTGTTTTGAGCATCTGTAATGTATATATTGTTGCACATTACCCTGTTTCCGTCATTGTTTCTGATCTTTGTTCTTGCTTTTGCTTTTACTCTTCAAAATAAAATGAAATTATAATGAAGAAGGAATAAAAGAACCGAGTTAGGGTTTCACCCAGCCTTCTGTGCACTTGAGACACTGTGACTGAGGGCCATCCAGAAGCCACGCAGGATCAGATCCCTCGTTAAAAGAGCCAACGGCTGTGTGTGTCTTTATCCCAGCGAGCAACAGAATGGGTGCATGTAGAGCAGGAACTTCTGGGAACAAGAATAGATTCTTGCCGATTCGTGCTATCTGGATTCCTCTGTCCGCACTGACTCATGCCTTGGTCCTTAACCTGTGATGTGGCTTCTGCATTGGAGAAGTTCTACTTGAGTGATGCTGCCCTGGAGCACCTCTAAGCCAGAAGACGTCCCATAGAAGGACTGTCTCACTCACCTGTTGACTCTCCAGAAATGAAGTTTGTCTGGGATTTCCCTGATAGGTCCCCCACCTCCATCTTGCTGTGGACAGCCTCAGTCCTTGGAGACACGACACAAGCATTCACCACGTGACACTCATTCTATCAGAACCACCTGAGCACATGGGCTGCTCTGCTCCGCTAGGCTGGCCCAGCCACTGCTGAGGCTCCATACTTGGTAACCTTTGTTGTCTGAGCACATCGCATCCTTCTGGTACCTACTCTGCTTCTACTGGGCTTGGGGGTCAGATTTGTCCCCTGCCTACCACCACCCATCAGGTCAGTGTCCTTTGGGCAGGGTGCTGGAACCAATAAAGGCCCTCCATTTAACTTATCCTGCTAATGTCTAGAGCTTTTTTCTCCTTTGAGAGATAAGGTGACTGCTTCTTTCTCTCCTATTTTTGTGGTGGGATTGGCCATCGGATGGGTAACATGTTTTGGTTGCAAACATATTCGCTGAACTCGCTTTGCACCTACATCTAACCCAGTGGTGTGATGGGTACCCATTGGCCCATGCAATGGCTGGGCTAGGGAATGGAGTGCGGTCTCATTTCCCTGACAGGATGGTCACTCTGCAGCTTCTTGGGGCCTCGCTGCCAGAACCAGGGTCCAGTGTGTTCCTGCCAGCTCTCGGATTGAACCTCAATACGAAGTTTGGCAAGAGTAATTGCTATGAAGATCCATGGTCCCATTCTGTGGACATTCAGAGGAGATTTTGTTGGTGAGTAGCTTAAAAGGAGGCAAAATCACAACCTTGACCTTGAAAACAGCAACGTTAACAGAGCCGCAATACTATATTCAGGGCCACCTACCTATGTCATATCAACTCGCAAAAAAGTCCCGGTAATATTTACAGTTGATCTTTAAACAGCAGTAGGTAGGAATAAAAGGGCAATATCTCACATCATTAGTCCATAAATATGCAGTTTAGTTTTATTTGTGAAATAAAATAACCTGAGATTGAACTGCCTAGTTGAAAGACACTGACATACATGCACCCATCTCTTTGTCCTTCTCCCGGTCTGTAGGCCCAGGGAATGTTTTATTCCCAAGCACGTTCTTCTCCCTCCCTTTCCTAGTATTCTTGGGAAAAATCATTTGGGCAAGTCCTACGCTTATAGAGGGACATCAGCTGAACACCTAGATCGTTACTGATGTCACTGATGTCACTAAGCTCCATGGGATGTCACTTCTGCCTCCAGCCTTCTCTCTCTCTCTCTGCTCACCAGTCTGACTCGTTCCCCACCCAGAGGCTCACCCAGGATTAAATCCTTAACCCAGGATTCTTCCAAGGAGCTGCAAAGGTTTCAGGAGGCCTGGCTCTCCCCCTCTGCCTCCCCAGGGTGTTCTTTTGGCCTTGTTCCTGAATGGGGCCCTGCCAGCTTAGAGGAAGACACCCGCTGTGGATTCTCCATAGGTGATGCAGCTAAGAAAAACAAACCAACTAGGTGCAAAGACCTGAGCATCCAGCCTTTGCAGAGCCCAGGCTTCCACTTGGTTGGCTTTTTTGGATTTTCATGTCTTAACCTCACAACCTATGCACAATTGAGCATGACATCCCCTGAGGGATTTTTGTGCCTATCACTTACTGCTTTCTGAAATTATGTGACTGTGTCCACATTCATCAGCTTCTCCCCTGGAGCACAGAGATTCCAGGAAAGCAGTGGTCTGTTCTGCTTTTTCAGTATTTGCAGAGGGTAGGGCAGCACCTGCTCTCAGGAACCCGCAGCAGCTGACTTCCTGATAGGTGAGTGTAACAGGAGGGACAGCCATGCCCTCAAAGCTCAGGGAGGGAAACACTTGGAAAGATGTAATAGGCCTCTTCATGATGGACACAGATGATTGGAATCTGTGGCTCTACCTCTTTTCTATGAGTTTGTGAAGCAACCAGAAACATGTAGCTCAGGTCACTGGAAACCAGCCAGGGCAAAGCTGATGAACTCCGTGCAGAAATTGCTGGTCATTTTCCACTTTGGTATGGAAAGCTCAGATGGAGGTTTCCACAGAGACCTACCCAGGGGTCGCTGGGGCCTGAGCCTGGGCAGCTAATGGAGAGCCAGAGCTCTGCACGTGCTTCTGCATAGGCGCTCCAGAAGGTTGTGGCTCTGCATTACTGTGGGGGCCATGCATTCAAGGTTCCATGTGCCAGGTCCTTTTGGAAAACAGGCTTTGGAAAGAGGCTCTTCACTGGCTGCTCTGAGGTGGCTTCAACACAGCTCAGTCCGGGGCTAGTGTATTTCCTATCGTGTGTGGGTAGGACTCATCCTGAGTGTGGCAGAGGGGACATGCACAGCTCATCGGAACCACACATCTTCCATTCCTGGAGAGCAGTAAGGGCCAGATGCCCTGTGCACATAAGAGCAAGAGCCCAGCATTCAGGCTCTACAAAGAAAGATGGGATCAGGACAGAATAAGAGAAGCAACAGCTCCATGTTGGGGGCAAGACCTAGGAGGTCAATGGAGGGGTTGTTGGGAATACCTGTTGAATAAAGAGCCTGCCGAAATACCTCCCAGCTGCTCTGCACAAGCCTTAAACATGTAGTGTTGAGCTTAGATTCAGCCACTCACTACCAGATTTTTTTAGAGGTTGTGCAAAAATAATAGTACCTCTCAGTGACCTATTCTTCCGTTTGCACTGCTAGGAGAATGCATGAGTATCAGCAACTCTTGAGCCTTGATTTATGCTCAGAGACTAATCTTATCTCTTCTCCCAACATCCCTTGCACCTCCTTTCAGTGATTTGCCCAGAGAAACCTCAGTGAACACTGAAGGCTGATGGGTGAGCTCAGCTGGATGTATCCCTAACTGCCCACTTGTCCTGTCTTGAGTGAAAGCTGAGGATCCTGGTCACCCATCCTACCCACCTCTGCCTTCTGACCCTTATTGCTTCTGTCTTCACCCCATGGTCAGCCTCCCCTCCACATCACTACTCAGGTGGAATTCTTTGCCTATTGCTTCCTCATTCCAGAAGAGTAGGTGTGGGAATCTTGCAGAGCTTGAACAATGAGAAACTGACATGTGGGACCACAGAATATCAGAGATTTGGGACATATAATGACACAGAAAAGTCCTACTCACCAAATTTCTGGAAACGAATTCCTGCAAGGAACTTGCAATAGGAAGTGGGCCTTAGAAAGAACATTCTAGAATTGCAATGTTCCAAGTCATTTGGCCAAAGGTGGCAGCAAGTGGAGTGGAAAGAGAAAGCCCACTCCCGGGAAGCCTTCGTATTTGCAATAGAGAGACAAGCAGGCAGGCTGCCGGCCTCTTCCTGGCCAGGGAGAGGCTGGGCCATGGGGAAGTTCGGTGTTTCCCTGAGGAAGCAAAAGATGAAGCACTGGTGTTTTGTTTGAATTGATAATGATGTCAGTTTCAGTTATGGGCTCATTACAGCAAACCTGGGACGTATTAACGGCTCTTTAATTGAATTTGGAAATAAGAAGGAGAGGTTTGAATGGTCTTGTAAATAGTGGATGCTAGGAACTCTGCCGCAACTGCCATCCAGATCAGATATAAAGGGGCACAGCACAGTTCTCCTGGTGCTGCTGCCTGTGACCCTTGACCAGGTCCCCAAAGGCCCCATGCAAGGCCTTCATCATTCCTAGGCTTGTGGGTGACAAAGGAAAAGTTTGTTTATTTATTTACTTCATCTATTTACGTATTTTTGTATTTTAGGGAAGGGTCTACAGGGTGTTCAGATTCTCACTACTAGATTGGACTCGCAGCGATCTACCTGTTTACAGCCTCCCAAGAGCTGGGCTTACAGGCACACACCACCATACCCAGTCTCAATTGTCGGCTCAGCATGCCCTCGGGACGGGGTCAGCACAGCAGGTCTGGGGATCTAACTCCCAGCCCCTGCACTTGCTTGCAGGTACTTTAATCCACTGAGCTATTTGGCCGGCCCTGATAAAGGAAAAGTTTAGACCAGGGAGAATTCCCAGAGAGTGAAAACTTGGCAGGCAAGATAAAACGTTTGTGAGTTTTATCCCAAATTGGCATACAAGAGGTGCTGCTGACTGTCTGAGGAGACCCCCACTGGAGAGCACTGCGTCCACAGCCCCCACAGCCACAAGATTTCCAGCGCTGGTCCGCTCAGCCATCAGCTGTCTTCATCGGAAGTTGAACTCCCAATTCAGGGACCTCGACACATCCCCTTGAAATCTGAATGCTCACCCAGGCTGTGATACAGGAAATCCAGGAACTCTTTGTAGCACGAAGAAATGACTGAATGCCCCACTCACTGCCTGTGGCTTTTTCCTTTTGTGCCTTTCCCATCCTCATCTTCTCCTCACCCTCCGCCTACTTCCTCCACCACCCTCCCTCCCGCCAAGCCCTGGGCTGCCCCTCCCATGAAATCCTCCTCCGTTACCAAAATATCTCTTCATTTGCTTTCTGCCTGTACAGACACACTCACTTACTCTGCGTACACACAAACATATAGACGCATAGATTTCTGCAGATGCGCATATTATGGGTCCGGAGGGAAGGGCGAGAGTTAGCAGACTGAGCAAAGAAAGCTGCAGAATACGCAGTCAAATTTGAATTTCAGATAAACAACAAATTATTTTTTAAATTACTTTTGATTCACGGAAGCTCAGTTTCAGATTTGTGGAGCATTCTGTATTGTACCTGGCGGCCCTGTGCAGAGGGTTGTTCTCATTACTATGTAAGATCTAATCCCAACAATCACACACTTTTCTTTCTTAGGATCCTGTGGTTAAGCTTCCAAGTCAACAGATATAGAACAAGTAGGTCCTTTTTAGGACATGTATAATATTCCATAGGATGGGTCTTTCTCTATAGCTTTCTACATCTGGATAATCATCCCTACAGAAAGTCCTATTTCATAAGGTTCCATCCTCAGCAAAAGAATAGAAGACAACATCGTGGACTCTGTCTTGCTCACTTGAGTTAGTTGTTATGGTAAAATCAGACTCGAACCCACAGCGGGAGAATACCCTACTCAGCACAGTGGGCCCAGGGAGGCCCGCAGCTACATCACGTGCCCTGGATAATGAAAGGGAACAGCAACAATTATCCCTGGGCAGCATTTCTTTCCAGCAGGAGTACGACAGTGCGGAGACTGAAATGTCTCAGACTTTGAGCTCTACAATTTGTAGAACGCACAAATTCAGGCCAGCTCATTTGCCAAAATTCACACCAACGTAATTATTCTGCACAACACCCCCCCACACACACACCTTCTTTCATCAGTCCTATCTTTGACTTCTTCTTTATTTGCTGAAAACACAAAAGTTAAAAAAAAAAAAAAAAAGAAGAAGAGAGAAAACATAGGCGCTCCGTTGACATTATAGCAGCGGCGTAAGGCTCATTTTACCAACCATTTAACTCCCTCTAAGGACCCTTTCAGAGACACCGGCACGTTGATGGGAGCCGCACAAAGGTCAGCGATTTGGAGGCTCTTTCCGACAATTTGCCAGGATTTTGGCATTTGTAAGCATCCATAGGACAGCTCTCTAGCAAGCTGACCTTGACAGCGAATGGGATAAATAAACCTTCAATTTACCCCCTCCAGCTCTCCGCAAGCCAGCCTGGTCCCTACGGAGACTTCACTTGTCCATATCGTTCAACTGCCTGCAACTTCCAACTGACGAGCATCCGCAGCTCTGCAGCCCAGTGACAAACACCATCTAACAGATAAGGCTTCTGAAAAGTCAAAGCCAATACTGCTTCCATTGAAAATTTAATGCCGGCTCCATCTTGGCCCATCATTCTTCCGACTGTTGCGCGCATCCCAAGAGGCCCTTGAAGCTAAAGCACTGCTCTATAACAGGTAATGACGTGGCATTTAATGATACTGTCCAAAGTGATCCTGGGCTTTGGGCAGTAATGTGCACTCATGTACCAGATAAGCACCGCCAAGCGGACTGAGCTGCTGTATCTTTCACGGCCCTGTCACCAGATACGATGTGACACGTCCCCAGCCATCGTACCTGCTACTCCTCCTCCGACCCCGCGCCGACAGACACAACGCACATTTTCAGTGGGGAAGCTTCTGAGCGTTAAGGGAATTCAAGCAAAGGTAGAATGCTAACGTCGCCGTAATTAAGTATTCACAGCCTCTTTAATACTTCAGCGCTCTTGGATCCGCTACTAAAATCTGTGAATTATCCCTCATTGAAAAATGTCCTTAATCGACTCTGACATGTTTTATTGGAGGCAGAAAAAATGTTTCAGCATGATAGATAAGGTTAAAAATGTTACCACTCTGATCATTTACTCTAGTGCCTGGCAAAAAAAGAAAGAAAGAAAAAAAAAGAAAAGAAAAAAAATCCTCTAAAGCCAAAAACCATTTACGTCATTCATCAGATGCAATGCAAAAAAAAAGGGCTTATCTGACAGCCCATTTTCGCTGATGGGACAAAGTGCACATTTTCAATTTTCTGACAAAGTTCTGTTGTTTATGTAGATAAGAGGAAAAACAACTGTAACATTTCTTCAGCATGCCATAAGGCCTAGAAATGTGACTTCAACTGTGAAGTATCCCCAAGCCACGCTGAGCATTGCACAACCTGGCAAACGCCACCTTTAATGCTTCAGACCGAATCGTACACGTACACCGGCGTGTCTCTCCTCCAGAGCAGCCAACCCAGCCATTTCAGAGTCCAAGAGCTCTGCTGCAATGCCACAAGACAGCTCAACCTGTACAAGAAGTCTCTCTCTCCTTGGCTTCTGCTCAAAGAGCTCTCAATGGGAAACACAGAAGACATCGAATAGAGACCCTGTGAGTGCTTTGCTATGTCTTCTGTATTTTGGATGATGTCACCAACCCCCAGAGATGGAAATCCAAACTCAAATTCCACATTAAATCCAGGGCCAACCTAGAAGATAAGATGGTCCACACATCCTGTTACCTCTTCACTTTCTTACAGACTTTACACACTTATCCTCCTACGCAGACCCACAAGTGTCCAGCACAGCAGAGGGGCCGAGAGGCTGTAGCCCAGTCTATGGCCAGTGACAAATCTTCAGCCTCGTGTTAGGTAGCCGCGTGATGCTGGGCAAGAGCTTCATCCCCTGTGCCTCAGTGTCCTGATCAATACATAGAAAAGGGTGATAATGGTTAGAGTAGCATCCTGCCAAGGTTGTGTTCCTAGTGCCCTTGTGACAGCAGCTGGCATGTGGCTGGTGTAGAGGGAATGTCCCTTCCAACCCGCATATGTGACAGCACTCTAAATCTAGAAGTAAGGTTGCTCCAAAACACGTCTCTAATGTTCCATCAGTATTTCTAAAAGTAAGCCTCTCTCAGGCTGGTTACATACAAGACTGTTTTCTGAATGGAGGCATGCCCTTTGGGACTGAAGTTCATTATTAACTTGCAAACACTTCCCTGCTTATTCCAGGTCTGGGAAAAAGAATCTCCGTAAATTTACTGAGCTTGGCTACTAGATCAGATAAAGCAAGGATCTCCATTATCAGAAGGTTACAGATCAAACAACCTGATTAAACAGCGGACAGTACCTGGATCAGGAAGGAAATGGCACAGACACTAAAATTTTGCTTCTTTCCACACGCATTATCCTGGATGTCTCATAAATACTTTGCATCTCTGATCTATACAGGCCAAAATCAACTGGGTGGGTAGGACCTGCAGATGTAGATGCTCTGACATATACAAAGCTTATGTTTTCAAAGTGGTCAGTCACAAAGCACTTATTTACCACAGTATCCAACCTCAGAAGAGAGCAAACCATAAACCAGGTATAAATGATGCCCCCAACATCATGGGCAATGAGCCTCTTTTATCCAAAATGTTTTGGAACTGAACATGCTCAGGATATTTTTTTTAATTTGAGAATATTTGGGTATTATAAGGATTGAGATACATTGGGGATGGAAGTCAAAGGATGAAGTTCATTTGTGAAATCATTTGCTTGTTCCTTTAGGAAGGCCATACATCTATTATGCATGTAGCCTGAAGGTTATTTTATACAATTTCAAAAATAATTTCATGCACAAAGCCAAGTTTCACATTGTGAAATGTTCCATTTGTCATGTCAAGTCATGTCAAAAAAAAAAAAGTTTACAGTTGGGGCATCAGATTTCAGCATTTTGGGTTAAAGATACTCAGTGTAGAGTTAGATACATTTAAAACTTAGGAAATTCCACGGGAAAATACACTGCCTTTGGGGGGACAAAATTTAGCGTTTTTTCTAAACTTATTTTCTGATTCTATCAAAAGTAATAAGCGCAGTCTACCTGACTGGTTGCTATTCGGTGAGACTCAAGGTTTGGGATATATAAGAAATCATCACAGACTGGAGGGGACACAAGAAGAATCCTGGCAACTACACTTCCTATGGTGCCTTAAAATTGGTCCTGGGGCAGAGCAAGAACGTGAGTTGGAAACCCAGGCGATGCCCACATACATCAATGTAGTGTTTTAGTCGGCAAAGCAAACCTGATAATGGAAGTTGCTAAGATCAGGGAAAATAGGTAATGTGTACATGGGAACATTTGACATTATTTTTGCAGCTTTTCTATAACTCTAAAATTATTCTAAAATAAAACATTTATTCAAAACAAAAAGAAGAAGAATGTGTGTTTCTTATACATGCCACATTTTATTCATTAGTTTCTGTGCCTGGAGACTGGAGCCTTGTGAATCCAGACTGCCCCACTTTGCCTCTGCAAAATAAACATCTCCAGCACCCCAAGTGATGTCATTGCCCCCCTTTTTGACTCCATCCCTTGGTTTGGGGTCTGTGTGATGCAGAACAGAAAGGACCAGACAGGCTGCATCTTGTTTCCTGAAGCCTATTTCTCACATCACTACTGACCAGAGCGAAGGAAATTGAGCATCACATTTGCTCAGCGGCAGCATTATCGACCCAGTGACAGCTCCCGCATTGACCCACAGCTGCCTTCCAGGTTCTTCTCCAGTGACTCTCTGGACAACATCCTACTGCACCGCCCAGAAGGGCACAGCTTCCCCATCTGCACCACCCTAGCAGAGCTTCCAGCTGTTGGCGTGAAATAGAAGAGTGTGCTGAGGCAGGAGACGGCAAAGTGGAGTGAGGCTAGAGTAGCTCAGTGACTCAGAGAGAATTTGTCTCAGAAAACTGAAAAGGGGCTGAAGATGTAGCTCAGTACAAGGGCCCCAGGTCCAATCTGGATTCAACCTCTCTACTAGACTGATTATTCTCAAATTCTTACCTGGAGACTTGTTAAAAACTTTGCCACCCAAAGTTTTTCATGAAGTTTGGGAGTGAAGTCCAAGAATGTGTGTTTCTCAGTTTCTGAGTTACTGCTATGGTGCTATCCTTGGATCACACAGAGAATGGTTGCTACACGCAATGAAAGCCACAGTAGTCAGGGCTCTCTAGGGAGAGACAGTAAGAAGTGCAGATAGATACAACCATAGGTGATTGATAGATGATAAAACTATAGACTAGTGACAGATGATAGATGATAGACAGAGAGAGAGATGATAAGACTTACTAGGAGAATTGATTCATGCAATTATGAAAGCTCTGGAGTCCCATGGTAAGTTTTCTTTCATAATCTAGAGACACAAGAATGCAGGTAGTGTGGCTCTGTCCAAAACCAAATCCCTCAGAACTGAAGAAGCCATCTTAGTTACTTCTCTCTCATTCCTGAGGCAAAATACCTAACACAACAAGTTAAAGGAGAAAAGTTTTATTTATCGCCCAGTTTTCGAAGGCTCCAGTCCACAATCAGCTGGCTCCAAGTCAGGGTGACATAGCAGATAGGCATCACAGAGGAGAAACAATGCATAGCAAACAGAAGGTAGCAAAGCAAGAAGGGGCAACACTCTCCCTTATTGTATCCAGGCTGCTGGGATTACCCCAATGCCCAGACAATCAGCGAACTGATTTAATAACCATCCATCATAATCCAACACTCTTAATCCTAGCATTGTACCGTGAATCAATCACACACTCTAGGTTCCGCTGCCTCTGAAAAATCTCAACCTACAAACAGCACAGGCTTTGTGTGGATGTGTGAGTACAACCTACAACAGAAGCCAATGGTGTAAATCCCGGGGCAAGGCTAAAAGCTGGAAAACTTAGGAGTTCTAATGTCCAAAGGCAGAAGGAGAAAGATATTCTGGATCCAGGAGAGAGATCCCTCTTGCTTCTGTTGCGTCTGGCCTACTGGACCGCACCTCCTGCAGTGAGGGTAGATCACCCCAGCTTGGACCACTAACTCACATACCTGCCACCCAGCTATCCATTCACCTTGTCAATTTGACACCAAAAGTGAGCAATCAAAAGGCATATGGGCAACTTGTTCTCATTGTTGCCAAAGAATCCCTCAATCAGGCAAAAGCTAAAAAGAAAGACTAAGGGGGTCCCAGGGTGGAGAGCAGTTTGGCCTGTTGCACGGAACATCAATACTGCTTCCAGCGGATAAGAACTATGGGTTAGGGATCAGCCCACCACGTTCCGGTTCCTAACATCACTGCTCGCTGACTGTGTGGGAGACCTTACATCACGGTAAGTTGCTTAACCCCTCTGGAGCTTGACTTCTCTACAGTAGAAGGAAAATACTAAATCTTTCTTTCAGGATGGAATGAATTGCATGTTGAGAAACCCTTAATGCGATCTGAACTTCAAATCACTCTGTGCACTACAGAGTCTCCCTTTATCCAGTACCAGAGAGGGCTGTCTAACACTTGCACTCTGAAGTTGAATTCGTACTGCCTGCTTTCCCACATCTTCTCCCAGCCTTCTACATCTTAGTTTCTGTTGCGCAGGACTAATGTGCTGTGGTCATTCCAGAAGCCAGGTTGAGCCCTGTGGCCTCACTGCTCAATATCCCCTCCCCGTCTTCTCTGAGAATCCCCCGTGTCCCATCGGATCCAGTGACCCAGAGGATCTTACTGTATTCATATTTATTTTATTTATTCTTTTTTTTTTTTTGCTTTGCAGCTTCTTGGTCCTGCTGTAAACAAGTGTTCTCTGTGATGCACTCCTGCCATGATGGGCTACCGCTGTGCCAGAGGCCTAGAAGCAGAATGCCCCCAGTCATGGACTAGAATCTCCAAAACTGTGACTGCCAAATGGGAGCAGTTTTTCCTGCTTGACAAGTCTTGGCTGTTCTGGTCTGAGGCCTGTCCCTAGCCATGCACCTGAGCAGTTGGCTGGTCAGGCCCTGACCATGCAGTGACAGGCAGTACGTGCAGCATGTGCATACAAGGTGAGCCACGTTTCTCCTAGCAGTCAAAACCTGCTGGAGTGAGCATGCCAGAGCAGGTTGTTGGAGAGCTATAGCACCGGGGGGCGGGGGGGGGGGGGCAGCTCCCTGTGACAGTGTCAGGTAAGGGGCTAGAGTGTCAGCAGGACTTGGGGAATAGCCAGAGCTCACCTGACACAGATAAAAACAGGGAAAACAAGGAGGGAAACACAAATAGGAGAGACACAGAGACTCACAATAGGACACAAGGGAGGTGGCAAAAAGCAGTGGTGTGCCTGGGACATGCAGATTCGTCCCAGGTGACAAGTGTGGTGGTGGGGCTATGAGTTAGAAAGTTTCTCGCTCCTCCCTAGGAGCACACAGAGTCATGGAAGCAGAATGGTTGCCAAGTATCTGCTGACTCCAGGTCATCCATCGACCACGTCCTGGGAGCAAGTGTGCCATGTGAGTCCCATAAATCCTACCATTGTCCCACGACTGCCACCCTTACCCTGCATGGAAATCTCATGCATTGAAGTGCCCACATTTTAAGTGCAATCATCTCAAATATATCTCAGGATTTAAAAACTACTTTGAGATTGTCTAATTTCTGATTAGTACTTAAAATCATGTGAAGCCAATGATCTTAATCCAGTTAATGGCTCTCAGTGTACAAAACCCAGATACTTAGGTTTGAGGCACAGTTCTGCCTTTAAATATTTTTCTTTTTTGTTTTTGTTTTTGTTTTGTTTTGTTTGTGTATGTGTGTGTGTGTGTGTGTATTTTTTAGGGAAGGCTCTACAGGGTATTCAGGGTCTTACTACTAGATCAGGCTCGTAATGATCTGCCTGTTTACAACCTCCCCTAGAGCTGGGATTGCAGGCACATGCCACTATGCTTAGTCTCAATTGCTGTCTCAGCGTGCCCTGGGCGCAGGGCCAACATGGCAGGTCCAGGTGATTCAACCCCCAGCCCCTGGGCTGCTGGCAGGTGCTTTAATCCTCTGAGCTATTTGGCTGGTTCTCTGGCTCTAAATGTTGATATTTGAATTAATCAGCTTTCTCATCACTTAGACCCAGTACTGACTTTGACACCCACAATTGCAAAAAGACAGGTTTATCCTACCGTCTCAAGGGGTCAAGTCCGTGGTCATCTGGTTGCAAGCAAGGAACTTCATGGCAGTGGGGCTCGGTGGGCCAAATTGCTTAGTTTACAGATGCTGGCAAGCCAGACAGGGGCCAGTATCAAAAGAGGGGCCAAAACCAAATAGTGGCTGAGATCAGACATCCAGGACCCACACAGATACACTCAAAAGTGTGCTTCACTAATACCCTGGATGCTTTCCAAGCCAATCTGTTTGACAGCTTCAAGCTTAACCCTCACAACAGTGAACACATGTCAGGCCTCATTCTTTTCCACGGGGTTGTCCTGCAGTTCAAATGAGTTGATACATACGTATTTCTGCTCCCAGACCTGGTACAGGACAAGCGCACACAAGCATTACCAAGGCACCCAGGACAGGAGAAACAATGCCAGAAACAGGTGGTGGAGAGCCTTAGCCAAGAAGTGACTGATTGTCCAAGTAATTGAGAGCCACAGGGACCTCTGAGCAGAAGCCACATGGAGGGCCACAGTTCAGAGGAAAGAGTCCCTTGCTGGTAGGATTAGATCGTAGTGGCCCTGCTGAGGCCCAGCTAATGCCATTGTGCAGACGTGAACCTCACTGTGGGCTGATGGCAGAGGCCTGAGAAGGTCCGTTCCTAGTCCTGGCCCCCAGGAACCAGCCTATACCTAGCCCCAAAGGATCGCCCCTTGCGTCTCCTTATGTCCACCACAGAAACCTGGCTTTTGTGAACTCTACAACTCATTTCCTTTCAGGAATACAGTAATAAGATCAGTGTATCTTTCCGGTTATTAATTTTCTGACGTTTTGATTATTTACCTAAATAGAAGATGTTGTGTTTGTCAACCAATAGCTATAGGAAGTATGGGGAACTATTGAAAATCTAGCTTTTCATGTGGCTGAAACATTATCAGCTAAAGTTGAAAGAAGTATCTTTTTCCCTTACAGGAGAGAAAAAGAGAGAGACGAGGGAAATAGAAAAGGGGAAAGAAAGATGGACGGAAGGATGGGGAAAATGAAAAGGAAAAAGAAGGAAAGGAGGGACGAAGGGAGGGAGGGAGGGAGGGAGGGAGGGAGGGAGGGAAAGTAAAGAAATATATATGTACTTTGTTAACTGATACATTGCTCAGACACAAAGAGCCCTCTGAATCACAGGTTCTGCATCCAAAGATTCAACCAAATTTGGAATAAAGATACTATATTAAAAAATTACATCTGAATTGCACATGCAGAGACTTTTTCGCATTACTGTTCCCTAAACAACACAGAGCAATAACCATTTACATAGCATTTACATTGCACGAGATGTTGTAAGTAATCTAGAGATGATATAAAGAATATGGGAGGATGCATGCAGATTATATGCAAATGCGGCACAATTTCATATGAAACCTGCACATCTGAGGGGGCCAAGAAGCCATCCCCGAGAATATTAGGCGTGAATACTTGAATCAGACTCTCAGATAAGAGCCCCAGACTCCACTAGAGTCTGTGAGACCCTCCAAGTACAGTCCCAGGCCGCAGCTACAGCTACTGCAGATCTAGCTGCAGGCTAAGGATGCAGATGGAAGCGTGGGAGCCAGAGCTAACTGCAGTGAAGGAAAGCGGGGTCAGGGCAGGGACAGGGATAGGTTGGGGGCATGATATGGAACCTGAGAGGCGAAATCTCTGAGTTTGCAGAACACAGTCTGCAGGCTGCGTAATGGCCTCTGGCGTGTGATCCTGACACAGATAAGGGTACAGGGCAGGTGGGATCCACCTGGACAGAGAAGATCCCAGCAAGGCCTCTCTGTCATCCTCAAGTACCTACTTATACCTACTCACTGTGTAGGTAGGGTTGCTTTAGAAATAGGCATAACAAAAAGCAGCAGGGAGATATCTCAGCAGCAAAAGCACCTGCTTGGCGAGTGTAAGGCCCTGAGTTTGATCCCCAGTATGCACAAAAAAAAAAAAAAAAAAAAAAATACCAATAGAGATAGGCATCACTTTTATGGAGCCTCAGCCCTCCTATGTCAGAACAGAAGCAGTGGCTATCCAGAGGGGCCTTGACAACTCTAATGACCACTCTAAGCACTGCTGTGATGGTCACCTTTTGTGTGCCAGCTTCACTGGGTACCCCAAGATTTCATCAAATATATAGTTATCTCTGAGAGAGTGTTGCTAGGCAAGGTGAACCTTTATTTCAATAAACTGAGTAAAGCTGTTCATTCTATCTAATAAGAGCAGGCTTCATTCAGTCAGTGAAAGCCCAAGTAAAATAAGAAGCTGACCAGCCCCCGGTAAGAGAAGTCAAGTCAGGGATTGTGATGTCTCCTTCCTTGTCTTTGTTGCCCAGGATTGCCTTTGCTATTCTAGGTCTTTTCTGGCTCCAAATAAATTTTAGGAATGTTTTCTCTAGATCCATGAGGTATGTTGATGCTATTTTGATGGGAATTGCATTAAATCTGTACAACAATTTTGGAAAATATGGCCATTTCCCTAATGTTGGTTCTTCCTATCCAGGAGCAAGGGATGTCTTTCCATTTTCTGAAGCCCTCTTCAATCTCTTTTCTCAGAGTATTATAATTTCTGTTGTATAAATCTTTCACTTCCTTTGTTAGATTAATTCCCAGGTATTTCATTTTTTGGATGCTGTTGTGAAGGGTATCATTTCTCTAATTTCTTTCTCACTGAGTTTGTTGCATGTGTAGAGTAATGCTATTGATTTTTGGATAGTGACTTTGCATCCTGCTATACTACTAATTTTTTTATTTATTTATTTTTATTTATTTATTTATTTTTTTTTTGGTGGGACCAGGGTTCGAACTCACGACCTTGCACTTGCCCAGCAGGCACTTGTGCCTCGGAGCTATCTCCCCAGCCCCTAATTTTTTTTATTAATTCTAGGAACTTCTTAGTGGAGTTTTTGAGGTCTTCTATAGTTCTTTGAAAATCGCAATAGGTGTTTAAAATTTTCACTTTGACCAACTCTATATGCTAATAACTGCAATCTCAGCAGCTACATGGAAGACAGCAATGCACAATACAGAAACCATGGTTCAGTACCTCTGATCTTGTTCTTCTACATGTGTACTGGTTCTAACATCCTATCAGTTATGATCAGACTCTCTTTTAAACAAATTCAAAATATAAAAACATAAAAAGGTCAAAAAAAGAAGAGAGAGAAGTTTCCTGCCTGACACCCTTCAGACTGGCCTACCAGCTCTTTCTGGTTCTATAGTAGCCTGTAACCTTTCGACACACACTGAGACCCTGACTTAGCAGAATTGGGACTTGTCAACCCCCACAAGGACAGGAGCTGACTCCAAACATATATATGGAAGTGTGTGTGTGTGGTTTCTCTTGCTCCAGAGAACCTTAACTAATACAACCCTTCCCCTACATAGATAGTCACAGGCCCTCAACTTCTGCAAGGCTTCCTAGATGGAGGGAAGGAGGTGGGGAAGGAAGCCCAGGTAGGCTTTCTGGACGCTGCTGCTAGCTTTACTATGTATAAGGAATCAAGATGACTGGGGGGGTCAAACGCATCATCTTCAACAGAACATACACTGGGTCATGGAACCTGGGTGGCTTTCCGGTCTCCGTGCTGAGTGTGGCAGCTCCACCCCATCACGCCTTCTTTCATATTTTCTTGAATGGCCTAGGAGCTAGAAGACTGAAAACTACACTTTGTGAACCTCTTGGCATATGCCAAGGTAAAGCGTCGCTCATGCAGCCTCTGAAGGCAGAGAGTGGTTCGCTGTTCCTGTGACAGCATTGGTAGATGCATGCATGGGCTCTGCAGAAGGAAAGTTTACAGGGGCCTGTACAGTATCCAGCTGTGTGTAACCATAGTCACTGCTGGTGTCTGCTAGCAAAGTCTCTTGGCTGGAAATCCAGTCAGCGCCTGAGAGCCACGGCCAGCTCCCTGTCCTTCCCCACTCCAGTCCTTTCAATAGTTGTTTATTGCAGTACTGGGAGTTGAACCCAGAGCCACTGCACTGATATCCCAAGCCCATTTGCACTTTTTATCTTGAGACAGAGTCTCACGAAGTCGCTAAGTTGCTGGGCTGAACTCAAACTTGTGATCTTCTTGCTTTAGCCTCCCACAGTACTGAAATTATAGTACTTCACCACTACATCTGGCTTTTTCCAATGCTATTTTTAAAATCTCCTTGTATCGATGCTCTTCCTACATGAGGCAGCCGAAGTGATTTGCTCCCTCCCTAATATACCTGAGTGTGAAAAACTATAAAACATCTCTCGTACAGGCAACTCGATACCTACAATGTTGATTTATACAGAAACACCCCAAAATATTGGCATAAAACAGAGTACAGCTGTCAATTGAGGGCTGAGTTCTGTGGACCGATAACATGATATTATAGTTTATGTCTAGATGTCCCCCAAGGACTCATGCAGTCATGGGGCAGGGTTCTAGTATGTTTGATTGATTCATGGTCCAGAGCTGGGATGATAGGTGTGACAACCTGCTTGCAATACAAGGGGTGAACAGGGGCTTGCTCCGTCGGGCTCCTCCCAGCTTTTTGCTTTTGCTGCCTCTGCAGCCATGAACTGCTGCCCTCTGCTATGTGCCACTCTGCTTTGGAGCCAGATAATTATGGACTGAAACCTCCATGAATTGTGACTTACGTAAACCTTTCTTTCCTTCATTTGGAGTGTCAGGTATTTTGTCCCAGCAATGACAGAAAAGTAAGCAAGACACATGGGCAAAGGGGCAGAAGTCCCTACCATGCTACATCTTAGCCAGAAGGCCAAGAAGAGACCCCTTACTACTTTCAATCACAAGTCTTATGAAACATATTTCACCACTGTACAATTGCATCGTTATATTCTAAGGCCCTTGGAAAGCAGGAATAATGCCTTTTCTGTAAAATTCCTTATATAATAAATTCCAAGTAACTAGTCAAATCATGTGTTACCCTACATTGCAGTATATTATTATATTATAGGATTATTTATGGTATTACATATTGCTGGCAAACACATTTAACCTTCAGAAAATCTGAGCTTTTGGCTAAAGAGCTCATTTAATCTGATGGAAGCCACCACAAGGGTCTGAGCTGGTTTACCCACAACCTCGTGAGTGCTGCAGAACTATGATAGATTGGGGTTCACAGGAGCTGATACCCAGTGCCCTCAGGAACACCGACCTTTACCTGCTCTCTGGTCTTTCTACTAAATGTGTCATGTTTTCACTTTTACCAAATACTTTCAGCTCCTCCTCTGAAATAACAGGCACTATACATCGTTTAAAAAGCACAAGCTAGGGATGTATCTCATTCGTATGATATATCCTTAGCATGTGTTATGGTTTATGTCTAGTTGTCCCCCCAAAGCCTCCTGCAGTCATGGGGTGGGGGCTTCTATAGATTGAGACTTGACTCATGAGTCACTGGGATTATGTGTTTTAGTACTGATGTGAATATCGGTCTGAGTACTGCTGGGAATTATAGATATGACCTGATGCAGACAGGCTAAGGCAGAGAGCCTGGTGTAATTTAAAGAGAGACAGAGAGACAGACTAGTGCTGTTGTTCTCTGCTCCCCTGGATTGGTCCGTTTCCTCTCTCACTATTGTCGCTGTTCTGTCACCATGAACTGCTGCTCTCTGCCATGTGCCTCTCTGCCTTGGATCCAGCTGAGTATGGACTGAAATCTCCAGTAACTGTGAGCTAAGTGAACCTTTCCTTCCTTCATTTTGGGTGTTTTTCCCGGCAATGAGAGAAAAGTAACTAAGACAGCATGCACAAAGCCCTGGGTTCCATCCAAAAGACAGAGAGGAAGAGAGAGCAGTGGAGGGAGGGGTGTAACAAGGAGGGAAGGAGAGAGGGAGGGAGGGAGGAAGGGAGAGAGAGAGAGGGAGAAAGAAAGAGGGAGAGGGAGAGAAAGAGAGAGAGAGAGAGAGAGAGAGAGAGAGAGAAAGAGAGAATAAAAGGAAGCAGTTTCTCTCTTTGCAGAAATCCAGACGAGCTAAACTGTCCAGATGCAGAGAAGTGAGGAGCAAGGGAGAAGCACAGCGAGGTATTTGCCCTTTGAAACGCACCAAGTGCGTGGAGTGAAGGTGCGAGAACTCAGAAGTGAGCGAGACAGGCTTAGAGGCCATACTTGAGCAGCTGGCACAGCAAACAAGTACATAAGGAAGTCAGGCCGATCTCTTCAGCTGGTGGCAACGGTTGTGAGGGAGCCAGACACGTGACCACATGGAGTGGCCGGTGGTGAGTGGGCAGCGGTGTCCTCCAGATCACTCTGACCAGGGAGCCTATGCTTCGAGTACAGCAAGGGGCAATGGATGTGGGTGTGCAGAGTCCTTGGCTGGAAACCTGGGAATATGGGTGGTGAGGAGTGACGCAGCGCCACTTACCCCTCAGTATACACTGCAGTCAGGAGGGGACCTGGATGTGTAGAAAGGGCTCTCAGACAGCAACTGACAGAGGACCTGGGCTGAACAGATGCATCAGGGTGTGAGAGTGGGATTCTGGGAAAACAGCAAGTTGTCATCTGAAATGATGCGTAAGCGATGCCACGTGCCCCAGGAGTGTGCGGAGTGTGTGGACAGAGAAGTCTGGGCTGCACTGCAGGGTGGGGGACTGTGGATGCAGATGAAAGCAGACCTTTCAGCGACCAGAGATGTCTTCTCCCAGGCCTCTACCTTTCTGGTGCCAGGCTGAGCAAGCTCTCTGGTTGGAACCGAATGTCTTTCAGGGCAATGTGGCCAGACTGCAAGAATCATGCTCCCAGAGGTCCATCTTGACTTTTTTTTTTTTTTTGAGTTAACCTAGAAGAAGTTGCCTTGGTGAGCTTGACCTAACCAGATGAGCCCTTTAGAAAAGGATCTAGAAGTCAGGGAGTTGGTGGGAGAAATACAGCCGTGGCATAAGTCACATTTCTGATACTGAGACAACATATCTAAGTAGTACAAAAGTTGAAAAAGGTGAAAAAGTTCTCATGGGGGTCAGAGTTTCAGAGATGTGAATCTACTGGTTCCAAAGCAGCAATGTGGTAGAAGAAAGCTTCTCACCCCGTGGCAACCAGTAAGCAGAGTGAGAGAGTAAGAGTGCATGAGAGGGTGATGAGGAGAGCGAAGGCCTGGAGAGGCCACATCACACCCTTTCAGGCCCCAGTTGTAGCTACCTACTTTCCTAACTGCACCCCAAAGCCTTAGGAGTCCATGAACTCAATCTAAAGATAAAGTCAGCACCCTTAATGTGCAACTCTTTGGGAATTCTTCCTATTTCAACCTTAATAACTCTCCTGTTGGTCTTGAAGAAAAGAACTGCTATGTTGTAAAGAGGTCTCCAGGGCAGGAAATAGTGGTGACCTCTAAGAGATGAGAGCCTTGGACCTACAGATAGAAGGACTTGCGATCTCATGAGGCCTTATGGGAGACCAGTCTTGGCAGGTACCTGAAGTCGTTTGACAGAGACATCTAAGAGAAGACTCAACTGAGCCAGGCCCAGACTTCTGACCCACAGAAACCATGTGAATGACTTGGAAAGCCACTAAGCCTGTGGCTACTTGTTACACAACAGAGGGGATTTGTATAGTTGAGACCCACCTTGACTGCACATTATCTGCTAGGGAAAATACAAGTCCAAAGCCAGGCATGGTGGCGCACGCCTGTAATCCCAGCACATGAGAGGCTGAGCCAGGAGGATCGGTGCGAGTTTGAGACCAGCCTGGGCTGCAGAAGTAAGCTCAAGGCTAGCCTGAATGGCATGGCAAACCCTATCCCAAAAAGACAAAGAGAGAAAGAATGAAAGAACGAAAGAATGAAAGAACAAAAGGAAGGAAGGAAGGAAGGAAGCAAGGAAGGAAGGAAGGAAGGAAGGAAGATCCGGGGCCTGGTAGATAGCAGATATTAAGCAAGTGCTTGCTTAGAGAGAAATGAATGGATAGGTGATGGAAAGACAAGGAGGTGTGTATATAATCTGACAAGCCACGAGTCCTCCTAATTCAAAGAGGGGATCAGCATGATGACACTACTAACAGTGAGAAAAGGTGGCCTTGGCTGTGGTCCATCAGGCAGAAGGATGGCCTCAACTCCATGCACCATAATTTAAGAGAGGCAATATGTAATCTCATGGTTCCGGAAGACTGGAGCAGGAGGGCTGGAAGTTCTACATCAGCCTGAGCAATTTAGAAACTTCGTCTCAAAATTTAAAAATAAATGATTAGATGACTGCGGATATAGCTCAGTGCAAAGGCCTTAGGTTCAAGCCTTATTACTACAAAATAAGCAGCAAACAAACAAAGGAACGGCACTGCAGTAGCTCCTCAGTGCCTCTGGAATACAGTCCAGTCCTCTCCCCGACACTTATGCAGGCCTATGTGCTCTGACCCAGCCTTGAGTTCTGGCCTTATTTTCTGCCACCAGTTTCTTCTTTCATTCAGCTCTGGTCACCCTGGTTTTCTCTCTGTCTACCCATGGCCAAGCTCCTTCTGGTCTGCTGCCCCACCTGCCTAATGTTTCCTTCCCTCCAGCTCTTCTCAGCTCCTTCCCAGAGAAGCCTTCACCATCCAGCCCATGCTGGGCTTATAGCACACACTCAAGCCTAAGCACAGGTTGATTTGCTCAGTGCCTTCTCCCAGGTGAGAAGGGGAGGCTATTTCCAAAATGTACAGGTGGTCACAACTGCCCCACACTTTTCCTTCTTTTCCATTTGCCCTCACTCAGCCTCTCAGAAGGACCTGCTGCCCATCCCGTCCACCCACCCTACCTCTGCCTGTTCAGCTGAGACCCCAGTAGCACGCTTATCCTGCTCAGCATTCGTCTGTCCATATCACAGCTCAGCACAATCTTAAAACACCGCTTTCATCCATCTCAGTGATGTAAACCTATAATCTCAGCAATGTGAGGAGCAGAAACAGAGGACTGAAAGTTTGAATACCACCTGGGCAACTCAAGGAGATCTTTCTCACAAATAAAATTAAAATTAAAGGCACTATGCAGCACAAGAAAAATTCAATCTGATAACAATAAAAAGGTCAAAGTTTTAAACACAATTATTATGATAGTAGGATTTTCAACTTTCTGTGGTCTAAAGAAACCAGCAACACTTCTCCCCAGAAGACAAGAATACAGTGAGACAGAATTGTAAAGAGAAAAAAAAAATCAGGACTCTGAAGCTTGACTTTCTTAGTTCTTTTAGACACTATAACAAATTACCATAAACTGAGCAGTTGATCACCTAGTTAGCTAGCTCCTGGTTCTCGGGGCTGGAGATGACATAGGCATAAGCAAGGTCAGCCTTGGGGAAGTCTCTGTCCAAGTCCTTCACCAACTCCTTCCCATTTTGTTCACACATCGTCGAAAGAGAGCGCTCTGCTATCTCTTTTATAAAGGCCCTAATCTCACTTACAAAAGCTTCATCCTTTGTCACCTTATTACCTTCTAAAATGCTTTCTGTCTAAATAACAGCACAATGCAATTAGGTCTATAGTAGCACCCAAAGACAAACCAAAAAAAAAAAAAAAAAAAATCTGATTATTCATAAGAAACTACCTGAATTTTGAGCACAAACAGTGGCTCTCCATGGCCTTCTTGTCTAAGCCTGTCCCTATCCCCTTCCCAGCTCAGCTGGCACAGGAGCTTTGTCAGATCAAGGCTGACTATGAAAATAGTGTCTTTACTGCCAACAGGGGCTGACCTGTTTTGGAGTAGAGGGAAAAGGCACACCTGGTGGTGCTGTCAGTAAAATCTGCAAACTCAGAAGAAAATTAATGGGAAAAACTCACAGCTCGGCTAATGTGAAGTTACAGTCCCCGTTGGGGTGAGTAAAGGAGCAACCAAAAATCTAATGGGGGCATATAGAAGGGCTAAATAAGCTACCTACACATCCTGAGCAGCCTGGAGAATCCCTGGCACATGCAGGGAAGACTCGAGAGAGATCAGCAGAGACTAAATCTTGAAGGCTGCCCAAATATAGGGGTCCGCGCCCAAACCCTATGCAGATCACAGTTGGGGCGCAGTGCCTTGACGGGCCCAGCACATTTGGGCAGAGCCTCTTCCCAGTCATCAACAATTCATCTCTTCAGACACAGAGGCAGGCATTAGGATGCCGGGCTGATAAATAAGACTAAGAATTTTCTAGAACTAAGCAAGCACATCATCAACAACCACACATGCTTAGAAGACAGATTCTGCAGATTAAGTCCAGATTAAGCTATTAAAAGAAATGCTCAGGGGAAATGTCACAATGCAGAATTGCTGTAATATATGTATTAAGCAGGGTCCTCCGAGAGAAAAACCAATAGGGTATGTATATAAAAGCATACTCATTTTATTGCCCCTCACTTTGGGGGCTTTGTGAATATTGTAATATTTACAAATTAAGGACGGTGGTAGCCCTACATGGACTAAGCCTATCCATACTATTTTTCTAATAGCTTGGATGATCATGAATGTTTCTTGGCACTGAGGTATTTTTAATTATGGTATGTGCATTACTATTTTTGGTTATAATGCTATCACAGAATTAAAAGACTAAAAAATGCATTGTAAAGAGAACTTTTGGGGTGAGGAAGTGCTGGGATTGTACCCAGGGCCTTTGTCCTGACCTATATTCCCAACTCGTTTACTTTTTAAAATTTTCTTTTGAAGCAGGTACTCATTAAGTTACTAAGCTTTCCACTTGGGTTCAAATTTGCTATCCTCCTGTGTAGCCTCCAGAGTGCTGGCATTATAGGCATAGGCTACTACATGCAGCTAAAAGAAGTTTGTTGGATTGTTTGTTTGTTTGCTTTTAAGAGAATAAAAATAGTAAAAAAAAATAAGACAGAAATGAAAGAAAATTTTCATTAAGGAAAATTATATGAATTCAACATTGGCTGTTATAATACATATGGTTGCCTTCAAATTAGTTGCTCAGATTACAAGATACAAGCATGAAAAATTGGTCAAAATTATTAAAAAAAATTAAGAAGGAGAGAGGAAAAACTTAAGCATTAACTGCTTCTTTCAACAGACTAGCAGAACCTCAGCAATATCTGGGCACCCATGTTTATAGCAATGCAATTTGTCCTAGCTAAATCTTGGAAATAACTCAAATGCCCATCAAATGAAGAATGGGTTTTAAAAAAGATATGGTATTTCTACACAGTGGAGTATGACTCAATTATTAAAAAAGACAAACTTGAGGCCTGTATAGGTAAATGGATGCAACTAGAGACTGTACTCATAAGGGAAATAAATGAGACTCATATGTGTAAATTTTGTATTGTCCATCTAGTGTAAGAACCTGAAGGGTAAATCACACCACTGGGAGTTGAGCCTGCGCGCCCACCACGGGTAAGCTCCCTGCACCCCTCTGCCCCGCCTCTGCGTTTCCGCGACTAACACTCTGTTCCAGCCCAGACCCAAACCACACCGCTAGGAGCTGAGCGCGCGCGCCGGCTGGGTCAAGATCCCTGGCCCGTCTTCCCTTTCCCTGCCCCACCCCTTTTTTTTAACCCCTCCAGCCCAAGCTCCAGCACCGAACCCATCAAATAGCCCGTTTGGCAACCAATCTGGTCCACGAGCCTACCAGGACTACTCAATCCCAAAGCTCCACCTCCACCTACAGACCACATCCACCAGGATTCACAAAAGCTAGCAGCCAGAGCCCCAACACAAGAGTCACGAACCTCTGTAGAAGAACCAGCTTGGAATCTCCAGACCAAACACCCATAGACACAGCATAACACCACCAAAGTGCACAGGTCGCTTCCATACAAAATGATAACAACAAGGAGTAGGAGGCAATCTCAGGACCCGTGCCCACCCAAACCAAATACAGAAGACACTATCATGGAAGAAAATGAGAATTATACAGATGAAACCTCTGAATTGGTAGCATCTAAGGCAGACACACAAGTGCAGAAACTTATAGAGCAACTGAGATGAGAGATAACATCTGAAGTAAAAAAGGAAACACATGAAGTGGAAAAATGGCTGGAGAAACGTATGGAGGACATGAGAGCAGAAATAATATCTAAAGTTGACAAAGACATGCCTAAATCAATAGCATCCCAAGTAGGGGAACAACTACACAAAAGTACAAAGGAGAACAGAACAGAAATAATCTCTGTATTAGAGAGAGAAAGGATAACCATAATGACAGACTTCAATACTATTAAAGAAGACATCGA
>PVJA010006399.1:0-73051 GCA_004027025.1 Myocastor coypus
TTTTTTTTTTTTTTTTTTTTTCTAAGCAACATCAATAGGGAGGTGGGTCATGCCCACACACTGTACTCTGTAGAACGATTGTGAAGACAATGTGCAATATGTCAACTTTCAAAGAAAAGAAAGGGGGAAAAAAAAGTAATGTTGATTTAGAAGGGTTAATGTTTAATTGTTTGATCAATCTTATATACCTATATGTATTAATCTAAACTGATCTGATGATGAAAATATATAATATAACCATTGTTAAATTTAAACAATAAAAATTGAAACTTGAAAAAAAAAAGAATATTATAGTGTAGAAAAAAAAATAAATAAAAAATAAAAATGACACATCTTTGTTATCTGTTCCTCAGTGTGATGGGCATTTAGATTATGTCTAAGATTTAGCTATGACAAATTATGCAGCTATAAACATGGGTACATGGTATCTCTTTAGTATGATGTTTTCAGTTATTCTGGAAAAACACCCAAGAGGAGAATAGCCGGGTTTAATGGGACATGTAAAAAAATTTTTTTGAGAAATCTCCACACTGATTTCCATAGTGGTTGTATGGTCTACACTCTCCAAAACAGTAGAGAATGGTTCCTTTTTCCTAACAAACCTAGCATCTGTTATTGGTTGACTTCTTGATGGTAGTCATTCATTTTGGGGTGAGATGGAATCTCAGTGTTGTTTTAATTTAATTTGCATCTGTGAAAGAGAAAAATACTTCTGCAAGAGAAGAAACAACTTGGATGAGGGAAAGGAGAAAAGAAAGAAAGAAAGAAAGAAAGAAAGAAAGAAAGAAAGAAAGAAAGAAAGAAAGAAAGAAAGAAAACAACTACATGTAAATACACGGGATATCTTGGACAGTTCTACTGCTGATTTCTACTGGTCTATTGAAAGGAATAGTTAAGGCTCAAATTTTTTCTTCTCTTTTTAATTTTTTTGATCAATTTTGCATGTTTATAAGGTAATCTGAGCAATTAATTTGAATACAACAATATGCAAGACAACAGCCATTGTCAACAATCTATCATCTTGTTTACTGAAATTCTGTATCATTTCTAATTCTTTTTTAAAAAATATTTCTTTCGAAAGAAAGAAAGAAAGAAAGAAAGAAAGAAAGAAAGAAAGAAAGAAAGGACTGGGGAGATAGCTCAGTACAATACGTGCTTGCCTGACAAGCACAGGGTCCTGAGTTCAGCCCCCGACACTTCAAAAAGAGAGAAAAAAAAGAATTAAAAAGACCCTCTTAGAGCACTAAATGAGATAATACAGATAAAATGTGCATAGAAAGCCCAACACAGGCTCTGAAATGTTGTATGGCACTGAATAAATTCTTGGGTTGAACTGATTCCTGTCATTATTGGTTGAAAATAAATATTCAGGAAAAAAAATTCACTGCAACAAGAAACATTTTTCACCATATTTCAGAGAACACATACAAACATATTAAACACATAGTAATAGCACTGTGTAAGTACACAGGACAGCGCTGGATATAGAGTCAGAAAAATTAAGTCCAAATCCCAGTTCTTCCGCCTACCAACTGTCAGAAGTTGGCTCTCTCACTTAACCTGTGTAAACATTCATGTTCTTATTTATAACAGTGCCTTATATTCTATAGGGCTGTTGTCAACATAGAATTAAGTAAGCTAATTCATTGGAAAGAATGATATAAATCTACATCACAATCATTATTTTCATAGCTAGTATAATTTTGCCCTCCAAATACTGAAGACTAAGTTTGGAAAATGACAAATTTACTTGTGATGGTATAGAAAATTTCAACAAGCAAACGAAAATAGATTTATAAAAAAAATAAATCATTGCAAATCAGATAAAAAAGGACAAATTTTCACCAAACATAGTGAATGTGTGAGGGGTCACACAGTTTTCATAGAGTTCACTGAGGACAAACCAACAGCTTCACAGCAGCAATTAAAGAAATGTAACAGTGACTGGTAGCTCACTCGGTTGAGAAGTTCCTCAACAGTGGAACAAATTTGGAAACATTTTTAAATTGAAAGATAAGTTGGCTACGATGCAAAATACAAATCAGTATGGAGGAGGCTGATACAGTGTTGAAAAGAAATGACATATGTGTCACCTACTTCATCATAAAAATAACTTTCAGAAAAAAATGTACAGCACAGCTTTAAATATAAAAGGCTAAATCTCACATCAAAATACCTTTGAATAATTGGACATTTTATTTTTTACAACAAATCACTAAACTGCAAAGCATAGTTTCCTAGTAACCACAATAATACTTGGCAAAGAATACAGAATTCAGCTTACAGTAATCAGCAACCATTCAGCTTCTGTTAAGAGGTTAAAATCACTTGGATGTTTACTTTTCTTCTCCATTATTACCAAAAAAGAAAACTGACTTTCTAAATGCTGAATTATTTTGTCAAAGATTGGATGAGATGTTCAAGTGGTGGCACATGCTCCTCTGCAGCGGGGATCCTTCCTAGCAGGTACATAATCTTTCTCAGCAAGGTCTTCCTTACCCAGAGGGTGAAGAAAAAGGCTTCCTGCAAGGCACAAATCAGGAAAGAAGAATGCCAGCCTTGCAGTAGTTCACTGACTGACTCAAAGTCCACATTTTGAAGGAGTGTTTTGTTGTTGTTGTTTTGTTTTTTTGTTTTTTGTCTTTTTGAGACAGGGTCTCGTTATGCAGCTCAGGCTGGCCTTGAACTCACTTTTGTAGTCCACGCTGGTCAGTCTCAGACTCATACCAATCCTCCTGCCTCAGCCTGCCAAGTGCTGTAATTACACATGTGCACCACCATGCCTGGCCCCTTGAAGGAGTGTTTGTTTGTTTGTTTGTTTGTTTGAATATATTTTATTTGTTCTCCTTTTATGTAAGATTTCCTGTTTCTCAATTTTGCGCAAGTATTCTAATATATACTGTAGAATTCTAAATATAAGTCTCTTAGCCAAACTATGTACTGAAAATATAGAAGAATTTTGCTAAGTCAGGTACACAGCTCAGTGGCACAAGCACCTGCCTGACAGGTATAAAGTCCTGAGATTGATTCCCAGGATCAAAAATAAATAAATAAATAAATAAATAAATAAATGATAGTACTAAGAAAAAGAATCAGAAACAGTGCTATAATACATGCAAATAACTTAGTTGGTAGCTACTACTAATGAAATAGAGTATATCCTGACCAGTATGTGGCACTTAAGAGACTCTCTTGCCAGTGACTAAGTCAGAAATAGGCATGAGGTACAATTTTGATCAATGAGATGCAAGACAGAAGTCTCCCCAGAGCCCTTTTCACTGATTTAAAATCAAACATACACACATAAACCAGTGCATTTGTAATGGACAGCATTTTCTGACCATGATGCATGGAAATCTTAAAACTATTGTGTGGGCATGAGCAAAAATATCCTCAAGATGAGCTAGAATACCAAGGCTGGCAGAGGATAAAATCGGGAAGAACCAGATCTTTGGTGTAATCGAAGGGCTAAATTGATCCCAGAGTAGCTCTACCTCTGCGCTTATTATGTAAGAGAATACATACTTTTACTGTGTAAACCAAGTGAGTTGGCATTTTCCTATAATTTGCGACCAAATATATTGATCCTAGTAATGCATTTGAAAGGTCTTTTAAATCCTGAATATTTGGTGGAGAAATGTGGAATCAAGAATAATTTCACTCGACAGATTAATAGATGGTTAAATAATGGAGTGAAATCTTGCAGGTTATTCCTACAAATTCTCTTTGACCTTTACTTCTCCTTTCAAATGTTGTTATTCATATAAAATAGGCTATTAAATCTGTTGGCTAAATAACAAAAACCAAAATATTAGAATTTTATTTTATTATCAACATGAAGTTTTGGCTTCCCTTATATCCACTGGGATCATGAATCTTCTCATTCACAGTATTAAAAAAATTAAGCCATGTACTATCATGAAATCTGAACATTGAAAATTCATTTTTAGACCAAAAGAACATAAATTCAAATTGCCATGTAGAATTCAAAAACTGCAACTATAAAGCACTTGTGTAGTTATTTTTGTCTAAACCCGGATTTGGTCAAAAGGAGGTCACTGGCCTTTGTTCTCACACTGCAGTAACCACTGACTCCCTAGGCTCTACATGAAAATTAGTTATAAAAAATAGTTTTTAGAGGTTTCAATAATAATAGGATCTTTGTGTTACATCTTCTAGGATTTATAGGAATCTTGTACTTAACGTACTTAAATATAGAAAGGGGAAGAATGAACATTATGGAAATTAAACATATACAAATGGAATACAAAGAGAGGTTCAAATGTTAATATTGAAACTTTATCCTGTAATAACTCACATAGGTCATACTTTATATACTGTTACATGTTGTATATTTTGTATTACTTTTTTAAAAGTCACATTTGTTGGTCATGAACTCAAAGATTTTTTTGTATTAGGGATCTGAATCCAGAACTTTGATGCTGAGCTATGCCCCAGCATCTTTTTAATTTTTTATTTTGAGGGAAGTTCTCATTAATTCATTAAGTTTCATAGGCTTGAAACTTCAGTCCTCCTTGCCTAAGCCTCCCAGTATACTAGGATTGCAGAGATGTGCTTTTCCTGACTTCAGAAGGTTATTATATTATTATATCCTCTTTTTAAAAAAGCATTAACTAAAAATAAAGAGAAGTGATTCTTAGCTTATTTTCTGCCACAAATATCCTCAACTCTTCACACTGCATTCCTGTGGAACCTGCCACCAAATGAGACTTAGGAAGTTCAGAAGCAGAATCCACACCTTGGTAGTCTGGATAGGCAGCCGAGATTTAAAATTACATCTCCAAATTCTTTGACACTGTAATCTGGAGGCTTTGTCTCTCTGAATTTGGGCAGACAGTGCCGGCTTCAATCAGAAGAATCAAGTAACGATTATGTGGAATAATTCTTGAACCTAGAACAGAAGGCCTCCTGGTTCTCTGGGAATGCTTGCTCTCTGGATATCTCCTTTAAAGAAATTCCCTCTGACATCAGGCCAAGTTGTAAGAAGACCAAGTCCATGGAGATGTCCTACACAGGTGTTCTGCTTGATAGCCCATTTAATCTTTGTTTGGATTAGTCTTAAAATAAAGAAACTTCTAGACTGGTGGCTCTCAAATTTTAGTATGCACAAAAATCAACTGGAGAACTTCTTAAAATGTAGATTACTGAGTCTTACTGCTCAGAGTAGATCTGGGATGAGACCAGGTGACTAACTTTTGTTCAGTGTCCAGGTGATCTGAAGACACTTTGAGAAGCAGTGCTCTAAGTCCATTAGGCACCAACTCTCGGTGAGACCTTGACAACACAGGACAGAGAGAAGCTGTCTCCGCCCTCTGTCTATTTTCCTGGGCCACAACTTCTATAACCAGTTATGTAATTTAAATTTTAAATTATACTTTTAAATTAGAGTAAAGATAAGTAACATGACACATAGAAAATTTGTAATTCATTCTAATTGATTTTTAAATATAAGCATCACTATCTTTCATGCTTTGTTGATTTGTTTCTCTCATTAATGTAATGCAGCTTACCCCACAAAGCATCCTTGCTTAGTCACATCTGGGTACCATATCCCCTACTTAAGAGCTTGGGCTTGGCAATCAGTCCAAACTGAATCTGAATCCTCACCTCTATTGCTTACCACTTAACATATAGCTGACCGAAAGGAAGATACTTAAATTTTCTAAGCCTCCATTTATCCATTTGCAAACTAGCTTGAGAACATTACAGTCATTTAGTGAACAAATGCCTTGAAGACAGTGCCTGGGACTGAGAAGTCACTCTGTAAATAACTTATCAAAATCATCTGTACTCTGGTTTAGACTTTTTACATCTTTGAGCACTAGAATGCATCTGCAAAACCTGTATAAAAATGTTTACTTTATGGTGATTGGTAGATTTGTGAGCCAAATAAAAAAATGTTCAATAAATGACAGCTACCATTGTGAATACTGTTATTGTTGCCATGAAGCGGATACACTTTCTGATATGGAAAGCAGAGATCAGCAAGTTTTATTCCAATAAACTAGAGCTTTCATACAGGTGGCAGGATGATACAGGGTGCAAGATGTTAGCCTGGCATGGACCCAACTGGAACAGAGTAAGCAATATTAAAGTTCCAAGACAGAATCAAAGGGAATCCTGAAAGTCTGTTCACATGTGCTTGGAAACTGGAGTAAGCACCTCGCTAAATCACCACAGATCCTGGCAGTGCTCTTGGTAGTGTCTTCTTCAAACTGCTGTGATTCAAGCACCATATGTGAGCAGATAGGTGCCTCTGTTTCCCAACTCCCTGCATCTGCTTTTTTCCTAGCCTTTGTATTCAAAGCATAAGTTCCCAGGACTGTGCCTACCATATCCTGCACTGATGGATTAGTGGGTGTGCAGAAAAACTTTTGCACTATTACTTGTTAATGAATATGTCATCTAATAACTCTGCAATGACAGCGACAAATAATAAAGAGGGACTTCAGAAAGCAAAGAACCCTAAGGGCCTCACAGAATAATTCCATAGTACCCTAATAATGGATAAGGATCTTGTCATATTGATTGATTTTTTTCAGTTAAGTTAAAGTATAGCACGTAAGAGGTTATTATTTCCTTAGTCAGATCCAATATAAGTTGTATAAGGCATATTTCTTTAACAATCATTTCATTGTTCTTATAATTGGAGGAACACTGGAAGGCAATATTGGTAAATATTTTTCTTCTTATGGGATGGAGAAAAAATTTTTAAGAGTCTCAAAGAAAAAGATACAAATGTTTGACTTCATAAAAATTGCAATTTAGATATTAAGTAGTAACATAAGCTATATTAAACTTGAGAAATAAAATCATCCACTTAGCATTTAATATATAATATACAAATAATACATGCAACTCAAATAATAAAACTCTAGCATCCTCATAAGAGCTATAGATCAAAATATAAACAGAACATTTACCTTATAACTGATATACCTTTCCCCTCTTAGAACATTAGCAAAGATTTTAAATACGTTACTATTTTATGTTGGTAAAGTTCATTGAGAACAGTGTTATTATATCTTTTCATGAAATTGATCTTCTTTTCTGGAAAGTATGATTGTTAAACAAATTAATATTTATAAAAACATTGTCAATCTTTTCCATAATATATATATGTACTAATAATATATAAGTGCATTTGATCCTTTTAATTCCATAAAGCCTTAGAAACATTCCCTGAGAAATAGCTAAAATTTCAGTAAAAAGTTAAGAGCAAACATGTTAACCATAGCTTTATTTATACTTTGTTTAGCAAAATTTGTAGGAAAAAAATGTACCAAATATTAGCAACTAAGTGGTATACCTACAGAAATATTATGCAGTTTAAGCACTTCAAATGTTTCTTTAATGTTTTGAGAAAGTGTGCATAAAATTAGTGTGAAAAGATCAAGATGCAAAACAGAATACAGTGAAGATAGCTCTGAGATTGTTTGGGGTAGGATATCCAGAATGTCACATTGAAGGAGAATCTGAAATGCCATCTGGGCTCTGCAGGAAGGAAATCTGTGATCACTAAGTATCCTCCATAGAAAGATGAGCGCTACAACACACATGCGCTCTGCCAACCCAAGTAGCACACCCAGTGTGGCTCCATTCCTACCAACAGGTATGTGTATGGAAAATTCTGCGTGTGTGATGACAGAAAATTGCTATATTATTTAATCTCAGACTATGGAATTAAGGTAATTTTTAACATTTATTTAGCATTTTTCAAGTTTACTATGATGGAATTGAAGACACACTAGCCCCCAAAGGAAACCTTGACAGATTTAGTATTTTACAATAAAGGAATTTGAGGGGCAACAACCATGCACAGGAAATATTCTCTGGTTTTGCTTCAAAGCAGGTGCACTAGATGCTCATGTGACAGATGCTTTTTCTATGTCAGAAAGGAGTGTTTGACTCTGTCATAACAAAGGAACACAATGAACAGAGAGGCTTTGGAAGCTTCCTCAGTTCATTGAACTGAATTCTTGTTATGGCTCACATGTGAGACGTCCTCCAAAGCCTCATGTGCCCACTGGCAGGACTTTGTGAGATGATTGGACTGTGGCTGTGTGTGGTACATTAAGTGGACTAGTGAACTGGCTACAGTTCATTTTGTGGAAGCATTGTTTCCTGGCTCCATAGGAGAAGAAAATGCTCTGTTGAATCTCCAGGAGAAGCTTAATGCTCCAGCTTTCCTAATATGAACTCAGCTGTTCTCATCCTAGGAGCTTGGAGCCTCATTGTCCCTGAGGAACAGCTGTGGTACTTTTCAGAGGAGCTCTGGCTTTACTTTGAGTGCCCTTCCTTGGCTCCAGTGCAGATCCCTCAGCCTGCTGGTGCAGTTTCTTCATGCCTCTGGCACAAACTTTCTACCTTCTGTCACTGACCTTAGGGCCTTCTTAGTGCAAATCCTTGAAATGGGCTTGCCTGAGACACTGTCGTAGGCCTCTGGTTGGACTTTTGAGGGGCAGATAGCCTTCGTGCAATGCAGGAAGGAAAAAAGGCTTACTTCCCCAACCTGTTGGCTCCTGTTGCTTTTTCTGTCTCCCCTGCCTTGAACTATTGCCCCTTTGCCATGCTACCCAAATAATTTACTGATGCCTCAACAAACTGAGAGCTAAATAAACTTTTGCTTCTTTAACTTTGGGTGTCAGGTGTTTAGGCCCAGCAATGAGAGAAAAATAACCAATACAGCACATAAAGCCTATATGAAATAAATCTGTATGTTTTTCTCCATTTAATCTCTCTTTACAAGGACTTTAGCTAGTAAACATAGGTTAAAGGAAATGATACTTTCCCTCTGCTACATCTACATTGAGCATGTATTAGTTTTGTGTTAACTTTCTTTAAATCTTTAAATTCTCACATTTTTTTTTTTTTTTTTTTTTTTTTTTTTTTTTTTTTTTTTTTTTTTTTTTTTTTTTTTTTTTTTTTTTTTTTTTTTTTTTTTTTTTTTTTTTTTGTCTTTTTGAGACAGGGTCTCGCTATGCAGTTGAGGCTGGCCTTGAGCTCACTTTTGTAGCCCAGGCTGGTCTCAAACTCGCAGCAAACCTCCTGCCTCAGCCTCCCAAGTGCTGGGATTACAGGCATGCGCCACCATGCCTGGCTCTTCTCACATTTTAATAAAAATATTTCATTCACACTAATGAAGGCTGCATGCCTTTCCCTCTTTGTATATGGAAAATCGTGTGTGTGATGACAGAAAATTCCCATATTATTTCATCTCAGACTGTGAAATTAAGGTAATTCAGTGTTGGGGAAATAAAAATATGCAAATCAATTTTCAAAACATTTTTTCTTGCAATAATTTCTTTTTCTGTGGGGAGTGGTTGAACTGAGGCTGAGCCTAAGGTCAGCAAACACCTTGAGACTAGAGCTGAGCCTAAGGTCTGCAAACACCTTGAGGCTAGAGCAAAGCCAGGCCCAAGGACAGAGAATGCCAAAGGCAGACCATGTACACAAGCTGATCTCTGGTTTGTATCAACAAGTGTCTGACCTTGGTGTTCTTCCTCTTTAAATACAGGACAGATAGCTTTGAGAATGTTTTGCTTTCAGTGTTCTCAGCAAACACTGAGCCTTCACACTCTGAGTCTTGTTATATATTTTTTTCCTTTCTTTGACTCTGTATAAATAAAGACACTGGAGCTATGGCATTGTCACTGTCTCTCCATCAGAGGGGTCAGGTCCCACCCAGTCTCAGCTTTTCTTTATGTGTCTTGTTCCATTTTAATCTTTTATTGCCCCCTCTCAGGACCCTGCTTGCTGTTTAGGTAGTGACATTTTTCCAAAAGGAAAATGTGTTATTGGAGTTAGGAGTATCTTTTCCAAAACAGGTTAGCTCTAAATCTCTTCAAATTTCGTTATGAATAAAAATGTGACCTTTTTGTATCCTATAAAAACTTAAGTTCTTGAAACACTTCTGTGAATGAGCTTAAAAAAGAGTCAATTTTTTTAGCACACATAGCCCAAGGGCCAGGAACTAATAAGATTCTCTAGCAAGTGCCAGCCTTAGGGTGAATTTTTAGCTTTTGAGTAATTAATGATTCTTTTCACTTCTTTTACCGATTTGTATACTGCTGGGTCATTCCCATGTTTAGACTGACTTTTACAGGTGAAGAAGCAGGAAGCATGATTTCATGGCAGAAGTTTTTCCAGCATATGGAGGCCAACTCAAAGTTAGAAATCACAGGCTTCAGGGAGTTGGGGACAAGGGACTCAGATGTAGCTCTCCCCTTAATTAGTGCTGTAACATGAGACAAGTCATCTTCTCTGTTCACTTTCAAATTTTTCACATTTGTAGAATGAAAATAAACTCGCTGTCACCCAGGGAATAATGTATGAACATAAATTGAGTAAAAGATGTGAGATGAATAAACCCACAAAAGGCCATCCTTCCTGCAGGCTCCCACTCCCGGGTGACTGCACGCACCTTTCTAAGGTTTTAACTGATAATTAGTAAGTTCAGTACATCCAGGCTGTCAGCAATACAGTGATGCTTTGGTTTATGAACTTAATTTGTTTTATGATTTGGGGAAAATGCTGCATTTGTGTCTATGTACCAAAGGTGGCCATGTCCATCACCCGCTGTAGAGTTCACAAATGAAAACAAATTTTGTTTCCAAAACAAACACTTTTGTTTGTGAATCATATTGTTGACAGAAACATTGAGGAACTGAAGTATTATTGTATTTGTTCTTCTAAAAGCAAATTAAGTGGTATTGCACAAAATTTCAGGATTAGCAAGATGTGCATTGCTGATCCCAGGGACCTTTGGGGAGGGAGTTGATTCTAGTTTTTCATGGTCTCACTCCATTCTCTTAAAACTAAAATCCATAAATCAATTATGCTTTGTCTTCTAGTAATTCACATTCAACACAAGCGACTTCCTTCCCTTCCCCAAGCAAATGTGTGCCCTCTTGCCATTGCCTCCACATGCTCCCATGGTCCTAAAGAACACTGGCATCATTGCTAAGGTTGACCCATTGCCAGGGTGGGCGTGGTCTTTGCAATAGAGTCTTTATAACTAATGTCTTTTTGGCAAAAAAATAAATGTGCCTTGGGCAAGATTGACAGCGCTGACTTACTACATCTACAGATTATTTTCCCCATGACAAAAAGTACAGTAAATAAACAGAAAAGGATAACATAAAGTAAAAGTAGTGTAACATACAAAAGTCAAAGTAATGTGTACTAATGAATATACTAATTCATCAGTCTACTTTTAAACAAGTAATCTAAAATACTATACATACTCTCTCAGAGAAGCCCTCATGACATTCCAGTCTAAAGCAACACATAACCTCACATCATTACACACTCCTACTTATTTTTCTTCCCCAAATGTATCTGCTTCCCCAGTAAAATTCAACCAACACTTGTACCACACAACCATTATGCTTCATGATACTTATTCAGGCATGGATAATTTTGCATCAATTCAGGGAATATTTGTATTTACAGATTGTACATTATATTTTCTTAAATTACTCAAACTCAAATAGCCTAAACATGAAGTCTTGCTCTTTATTTAATTTTAATGAAATATATAAGCTACTTGTATTATATATATAAAATACATTAAAACAATATTCTGTTTTCTTCTTAGGCACAAAGGCTACATCATCTTTAGATATCTTTAGATATTATCCTTTTTTAAGGATAGTATAAAAACCAATCAATAAACACATGTAGTAAAGTATATGATGAAAGTACGTGATGTAGCAAATGTATACAAAATTAAAGATTGTCATTGAAACCTGTAGCCCAAATGAGGAACTATTGATGACATACACGAAGGACATAATCCTTATGAGAAGACCAGCTGGCACATTTATGTGGCAGCCATTCTATGCTGCTCTACTAGCCAATCCAGGATGCTGTGGGTTCCTTGGCCAGATGTGGAAGTGAAGTACCATGATAAGGGGAGACCTGTAAAAACCATGTTAGCAGAGGAGAAAAAGAATGCAGACCCAGGTGAGTAGGGTGATCCCCCAAAGGATAGGCTGAAAGTCACTCATCGCCAGGTCTGAATGGACCTGGTGGCTGCCAGTCTAGCCACCAGTAAGTTGAACGGGCAGCCTTTGGGAGTGTTGCTGACTGTGCAGAGGCAGTTATGCCCTGAGCAGCAATACCAGCCTATGGGCCAGAGAAGAAAGCCAGAACAGCCCAGTGAAGCAGTTTGAAATGACCCTGGCCTTCTTTTACACTGACTAGAAGGTAAGCTGAGGTACCCTGGGTCTTAAGTGTCCCAAGAGACGAGAAGCCTCATGTGAAACTAACTACTTACTAGTCCCCAAAGAACATGCAGCGTGTACCAATATTGGTGGACACCAGAGTTGTAAGCACTAATAGATGACATCCCGGACCATTTCATAGGACTTACTTTGCATCAAAAAGATACAGCAGTCACTACATCCAGGAAGCCCAAGTAACTTTGAGTATCAGGTGCTTGTCCTCAAGCTTATATGATGGTTATATTCCTCCAGTTGTTGAATATGTACTAGAAGTGAACATACTGATGGGTGCTCAGCTTAACACCATGCAGAGAGAATTCCAGTGGCAAATTTACATGATTAAAAACTATAATCCGAGGTCATCCATATACTTTCCCATAGTCCATGTGAGTTTGTGTATGAAGCAGTACCAGCTATTTGGAGGGTGTGAGGAGGTGAGACAGATTATCTTGAAATTGGAAAAAGCAGGGGTGATACTCCTTGCACAGAGCTCTTCTGTAGGGCCTGTGTAGAAGCTAAAGGAGTCATGGCAATGGCTGTGAAGGCTCATCCTGATGCTGAGGTCAGGACCAATTTGCTTTCACCTGGGAGGGCAGACAGTGGACCTTTCTAAATCTTGCCAGAGGCTATTTGTATAGCCCAACTTTAAGTCATGCTCAGGACATGGCCACCGGGGCCAAGTTGTACTCTGTCGCACTGTTTTGTATTGAAGTTACTATGTTGACTGTCTTGCTGAAGTGAAAACAACTGTGCACAACCTGAAGGAAGCTTTGCCAATTCTTAGGCCTTATATGATTAGTAAGATCAGATCTGTGACAGGACACCAATTATAGAGGTATGTGGGCTTGCTAGGTCTTTGGTAAACATACTGTACCTATCCTGCTGTAATCTTTATAAAAGATGACCAGAAAGGGTGCAACATGAGGCTGGACAGATGCAGTGAGAACTGCATAGATGCAACAAAATGGATAGATGCAACAGAAGCTGCTTTTTAGGACTCAAATGCACAGGTAGGTATGAGCTCTCAGAGTTATGCACCCTAAGATACCATTTAGCCTAACCTTCAGTATAGATGATGGATTTGGCTGGAGCTTATGGTATAATTGTATATACTGCGATTGCCTAAAGACAAATATGGCAAGTAGCATCTTAAGAGCAAGACACAGGTAACTCAGAAAGTTTGTATTCGCCTTGGTTACTGTATTCACTTATGTGCTGTGAGTCCATACCTGCAACAAGTTAGATGACTCTGCATCAGGCCAGCCAAGTGGGTGAAACTTCACCCCAGGTTGCCCTGCAACTGCTGCCAACAAGGCATCAATTAGGCTCAATAGAGCAGCAGGAGCTCCTTGCAGCCATGTGGATGAACATAATTGGCAGCAGGGACAGTGGAGGGGTAAAACCAGCATCAGGGACATAAAGAGGAGAAAGATGGGGCAGTGAGGGATGAGGCTGACTCGTGGCTTTTGTGCATGCATTTATTACGTGAACGGGTTCATCTGGGAACCCTTATCTACTTTTAGATAGACAGTTTCTTAGCTAAACTGGTGCAATGTGCAAAGCTCTGGTTTACTACATAGAGCATAGTAATAGACTCTTTTTATATGAAATCAAATATACCCTTATTTATAAGGGGCCTCCTTGGTTATAGATTTGGATATCAGAAAAGCAGATAGAGGGAATTATCTAAATAATCACACAAAGGCAAAATCTCTCTCACCCCATTAATGTTCCCTACCCAAACCAAACTGTTTCTACTATATCAGGCCCAACCTTCCTGAATAAAGACAAGGATAAGCATTATTGTACATACCCAGATAAATTCCTTTTGCTTTGCTTTTTCTAGCTAAATTTCAATTTAACAAATTTGGAGGATATACTCACTAATTTAGGTAATAAGCATTTTATGGATCTTTTATGGTAGTAAACAAGTCACAGTAAAAGTATATCTTTTACTGTACTAAGTATCTATGTAGTGTTATCTAAGTCTTAATCTCACCTAGCTTTGCAGAAGTTTTAAGTGTGAGCAAAAATTTATTTGCATAATTTTTGATGAGTGGAACCTTATAGGAAGTAACAAGATACAAGCAAACACACCAAGAATACATTGGTCAGGCTTCATCAAGAAGTTTGGAAAGGTTACTTTGGGCACTCTTGGACCTAAGTCCTTAGGTTGATCAGTAGTCTGAGAGGGGATGGGGATTCTGGGTAGAGAAACAGCATACCCAGAGATACATGGGAATTAGAGTGATAATGTTATATGTACAGACAACCTACACAGTTTAATGTGGAGTTAGTGAGCAATGTGACAAGAGAGGGAGTGAATGAATATGTCAAATTTTGACTTTTTTCTATAAATAAAGGGCATTTATTAAATGATTTAAATAAATATCCAATTTGCAAATTGAAATGAGCGTTGTGAGAGCAAAGAAGGGAATAGATTAAAGGGAATATAGACTTATACAGATAGGGATGTGATTGTTAACGTCCTTGGACAGATGTAGGGTAGCTGCTAATGATTTTGCACTATGCTTGATCATAGCCAAAAAGCCAAGAATCAGATGACTTTAGGTGGCTACAAAAGGCAATCTTGAATCACTAGGTCCCAAAATCATTTTTACTAAAACCAAGTGCCATATTGTGTTTAGAGAAATAGAGCAGTGAACTAGAGTGGGAAACACTACCCTCACAGGTGATGGGGGCATACATATACAAAGGCACCTATTACTCTGCATCTAATTGGAAGTGACACCATTTAATTAGGACTATTTTAAAACCTGTTCTCAGGGTAGTACTGGGAATAAATACAATAATAAATACAAATGTGGAAAAAAGAAGAAATACTAGGAATAGAAATATTCATTTTACACAAGTTAAAACTTTTATCACTGGGTTGCAGGTTCTGCTTCTAGGATACCACATCTCAAATTTTCTGCTCCTAATTCCCCCCAGGCCAGTCTCAGAAGCAAGGAGGATTCAAAACACCTGTGAACAGAATGAGTGCCAGAGCTTCTTAAAAATATTTTCACTCCATCCTGCTCTCTCCTTCAGGAACACATCAACATCTAACAGTGATCTTCTTAGGAGCTACTACAGTTTAATCTTCCTCACTTGGCTCTAGCTTTACAAGCCCAGATGAAAAGAAGTTGCCACCTGAACCTGAAAGAACCAACAGGTCTCCACCTGTTTGCTATTCTTCTTACCGGTGTGTACCGGTGTGTAGGTGAGAGAGTTCATTGTGGATGTGGATTGCAAAGTGAGCTGGGAGAAGTCAGGGGCAATGAGCAAGCACTGGTTGCTTTCTCTAGACAGTGGCTAATGATGAAGAGAAATAGATTTAAAAGCTATTTATGGAATTTGGTGAATGCATTGAAAGGTGCTAAGGGAAAGATTACAGTTAAGAAAAACTAACTGGATATTTCAGGTGTATGTGTTTGGAACTCAGAAGAAAAGCCTGAGCAGGTTAAACCAATTTCTGGGTGATCATTATACAGATAGCAGTGTTGATTTCTTGCTGGGGAAAGAAAAGACATTCAGTACATATTAACCAGATCACACTGGAATGTATACAAATATATACCTTATATTTAAAGAAAAAATAGAGAAGCTTTTGAAGGTAACAAAGAAACTAAAAAGTGGTGAAAAACAAGCAGGAGAGTGAAATTCATAGAAATGTACAAGAAGGAGAGTATTACTAACATTATAATAATGGACTGAGAAATCAAATAAGGTAATTACCAAAATGTGTATCAGTTTTAGGGATACAGAGGCCACTGGTGACCTTATGGAGAGCAGTTTTAATGAGATCGTGAAAGCAGAAAACAATGACATTACCTTGTGGTGAAAGGGGAACGATGTCTTAGTTACTTTTTACTCATTGCTGGATCAAATACCCGATACTCAAACTGAAGGAAGGAAAGATTTATTTAGCTCCCAGTTCGTGGAGGTTTCAGTCCATATTCTGCTGGCCCAAGGCTGAGTGGAACAGAGCAAAGAGCATCCAGTTCATGGCGGCAGAACAGCAACAAAATGGCAGCAGAGGCAGCTAACAAACAGGGCAGCAGAGAGCAACAGCTTTAGTCTGTCTCTCTGTCTCTCTTTATAATCCAATCAGGCTCTCTGACTTAGGCTATCTTCCCTAGACCACACCAACAGTCCTAGCCCTACTCAGACTGATAATCCCATCAGTATAATCCCAAGGATCATAGTATAATCCCAGGGATCATGGATCAAGTCTCAGTCTCTAGAAGTCCCCGCCCAATGACTACAAGAGGCTTTGGAGGGGACAGCTAGACATAAACCATAATAGAAGACATGGAAACATCAAGCATAGATCATTTAGTCACTAAATTTGACCAAAAAAAGGAGATTGGAAAAAAATAGATGATGAGAAAATAGGAAAGATCAGATATAACAACAGTACTCCAAGAGCAATGCTACAGCAACTATGTACACAAATATGAACAAATGTGGAACAGACCAAAGGAAACTGGAGTAAAGGAGCAACACTTGAAAGCTTGGGTAGCTGCAAAATAGATAATCACGTGTCATGGAAGTCAGCAAGGTAGAGTTCAAATTCTTCCTGTAATATCTGCTAAGTTTTAACATCTGTAAAATAGAATTATTTCTATTTCCCTCAGGTGTTCTGTGTAAAGCTACATGTGCCATCAGAAATATAAATTAAAACACGTCTTTCTCTTTTTACTTTCCTTTTGTGGGCTAAGACAAAGAAGACTTTAGTTTAAGTTCATATTAAAATTTCACTATATTCTATAATATTGTGCTACTGTACCATATATTTTATGCCACTTTGAAATTCATCCTGTTGTTTCATTTTTGTCTCACAACAACTCTTGGAAACAAGTAGGGCAGGTATTCTTGTCCCTGTTAAAGAAACTGGGTCATGCTGAGGTTAAGAATCCTTCTTCAGGGTCCCAGTGTCAGTTGCCAGGAGTGGAAACTAGACCTAGATTCATCCTTACAGTTCAAGGTTTTCCTTAGGAGCTTAAAATGTGCAGATGAAAAACCACAGTAGTACTGTAACACATCTAGGATTACAGTAAACAGGAAATGATAGCTTCTTGTTCTTAAATTTTCAGAAGTAAACAGAGCATATTGGGTTTAGTTTTCTTTCAACTAAATTTCATCTCACTGTTGCCCCATGGCTCATTTCCTGCTGTTGAATCCTTCTTGCTGAGTCTTGTCAGGTGTCAGCCTTTATAACTAAAGAGACATAGGAAAGACTTTGATGTTTGAGCCCCAGTAAGTAGGCAAGGAAACTAGGAGTACTGACATAATGGCCAGGGAGAGGAAGCTTGGGAAAACAATGTAGGAGAGTTTCTGGCAAACAGGAACTACAAAAGACAACTAGTGTCACCTGAAATGACTATTCTACTATCACTGCTACTACTGCTATCAGCAAAGGATAGGGTAGTGTCAGGAAAAACTAACAAAAGAAAAAAAAAAAAAAAGGAGGGCTATATTAATTGACTCAAATTGTCACAGCAAAAACACCACAGACTAAGTGGTTTAAACAAGATATTTATTTTCTCACTGTCAAGGTCTGCACAAAGGTGTGGATAAATTTGATTATTAGTTAGCTGCTTCTAGATAGACTCTTTCTTGCTGTGTTTTCATATGGCCTTTCCTCTCCGCTTAGAGGAAAACTCACTCTGCTGTTTCTATTTTTTTCTCCTAGAGACACCAGTCCTATAGTATTAGAGCCTTACACTATGATCTCTTTAGCCTTAATAAGTTCCCTAAATGCTTCATCTCCAAGTGTCACTATATGGGTTAGGGCTTCAAAACACAAATTGTGGGAAAATCACAAAGCTGTCCGTAACATGAGCTAAAACTCTATTCAACCGAAATACAAAGTTCTTCAAAATGAAGAACTTGAAAGGTTAAAAGGAATATATTGCTATAAGAAAGCAAAAGGAAAAGTTTCAAAAGACTAGAAATTATGAGAAAAAAATATAACAGCAGGCAGATAGATTCAGGAGACACAACATGAAAATGACAGAAGTTCTGGGCAAATGTTACAGATTGAAGAGAGGCAATAATTGTGCATGTAAGAGAAGGATAATGTTTTGAACTGATGGATGAGAATAGATTTAAATTTCTTATGTGAGTTTCATGCTGAACACACAGGCAAAATAACCTGTCAGATGTCTAAATTCTAAGAAAGAGATGCTAAAAGTAATAAAAACTTTTAAGATTTCCAGAACAAAGAGTTAAAATTAAAATGAAACAAGCAAATGAAAAAATAGAAAAACTTGGCTTTCTATTACAGACCAAGAAGATAGCAGCAACTGACCTAAGGAGAGTCACCAAGGAACCTGGTAATAGACAAGATTAGATACCCTAAGTTTGTTGGTTCCTTTTCCATCATAGGTACAAAATACCCACAATTCAAAGGTTCAGGAGCCTTTCAGAGCCTGGAGAGCTAAACTTAGAGAAACACTTTCACAGATGGCCCTGAGTAAGCAAGCAACCCAGGGGCTGCTTTTGCTGCTGTTGTTTTTCCCAAAGGTGAGATCTTTTAAACAACTTTACCCTTCCACTTTTGAGCTGGTGATGGGCATGGCCCAGCCAATGCCTGACATGCCCTTAAGGTATATTTTCTATTTTTCTATGCAAAGCACTTGGCTTCTTCTTAATGGCCTTCTTCTTTTCAGCAGCCATACTCTCAGGCTCCAGCTTTACAAATGCTTCCCTATTGGTGAAGTTGAAAACTTTTAAGCATCTTTTAACACTGCTTTTTGCTTCTGATTATCATTGTAACTCTTGCTACAAGCAACCAGAAGCATCCATAAAGCAGCCTGAACTTCGGAGTGCCTTGAAATGTCCTCTACTACATCAGTCAGTTGCCTTTAAACTTACCCTCATACATAATGTTAGGATATAGACTATAAGGGAGACCGTCCTATCACCCCACCCCCACCCTGCCACAGAATGAGGTGATGGTTTCTACAGCCCTATATACTTTATTTCATGGTTTTGATAATGATGATGTTGGGGTATGGGGTAGCCTGATTACAATATAAGAGATAAAAAGAGGCCTGATGTCCCTTTTGCTATTGCTGTTTCCTGCCACCTTAAGCCGTTGCCCTCGTGCCAGGACACCTGCCTTGAAGCCAGCTGAGTGTGCACTAAACCCTCCACAAACTGAGCTAACTAAACCTTTCCTTCCTTAATTTGGGGTGTCGGGTATTTTGTCTCAGTGACAAGAGAAAGTAATTATGACAGGTCTGGATAGGAGAAACATCATGGAGGTGTATGTTTGGGTAGTATGTGTCCCTTCCTGGCTCGTTTGTTTTCCTCACTGCTGCTCTCATGAGTTCAGCAGCTTCTCCCACCGTATCTTTCCACTACACTGTTTCTGCCTTGGATTCAGCCTGCTATGGCAAACAGAAACACCAAAAGGACACCCAGAATTTGGAGGCAAGTTTATTTACATCAACAGGCACTGATCAGGATCATTTCCAAAAAATCAGGGCCTGAAGGACCAGATAGGGAGGCTTTTAAGGAGTTGAATGGGAAACTACAGACAGATTATTTAGCTGTCTTTGATTGGTTCTTATAATATTTGTCATAGTGACCAGCTATATATGACAGTGACCAGCCAAAAGTAACAAGAACTATGACCAGAGCTATTATCTGGGTAACTAACTGAAGCATAATGGCAGAGGTCAGTGGCATTTTCTGCTACAAGCCAGTCATGGACTGAAAATTGAACCAACTAAACCTCTCCTTCTTTACATTGTGTGTATCTTGAGTATGCTGTTCCAGGGATGAGAAAGTGACGAATATCTCATATAAACACATATGCCTCTGCCTGCACTTGCTTATATAGGGTATTGACAATTGAACCTAATTTTATTCTATCCACTTTGGAATCAGGAAACTAAGAGATTCTAGAGCAAAAAAAAAAAAAGTCAGAATCTGCACTGTGGTTGAAGAAAGATGAGCATCCTTAGAGCAGAGGGGCCTGTGCACAAAGTATGTGAATGAAGCAGGGATGAAGAAATGAGAGTATAATAGGTACTCTGAGCGATGAAGAAAGCAGCCTCATTTACCCATCCATTCATCCATTCCAGCATTTAGTGATGCAAATAGAATCTCTATATTACTACAGATGTGGGACTTTCAACCATAAATGGGACATAGTCCAAGCCTTCACAGAGCTTGAAGTCCTATAAAAATGATGAAAGATCATAAATGTTACAATAGAGGAAACTTGGGACACCATCAAAACATCAAAAAAGAGGTGCTAGTCTCATCTAGCTTGTGTGCAGTTGTCAGTTCCAATGTGGCACTTCGTTGTGTCTCATTTTTTTGTCCTTCAAAATCTCTGAGATTCCTTCAAAAATAAGCTCCTTTTTCACTTGAATCCATGCATCAGATGTATAATACATTTTATGTTTCTCATAGATTTTTGGGTGCTACCATGTTAGGAACTGTCCTTTTTCTTCCTCATGAGGTGATTGATGTTCTGCCCCTTTAGTTCAACTAGTCAAAACATTCCATATTCCAGCTACAGTGGTTGAGATGTTGGCATACAGTCTAATGATAGTGACTCAGAATCCTTTTGTGGGGAATGTAGGAAAGTTATGTCAAATGTCTTTGCTTCTCTAAGATCTTAAGTACAAGTCCATTGGGACCCTTAATGCCATGCCTCAAAGAGAGCTTGTCTATTGATGAAGACAACAGAGCCAAGAGATACTGAAAGTTAGAGTTCTGATGACATCTTTTAAAACATTTCTTATGTTTTCTAGTTCTATAAGCCAATGATTGCTTTCATTCAGAACTAAAAATACAGCTCTATAAACTCATGGCCAATTCATAAATAATGTGTTGACAAATAATACATGGCCAAGGTGCTTTCATGGAGATGGGATAAGGAGAACAAAATCGATTTACTCTGTTATCTCCACTCTTTCCTGGGTTGTATTAACTCAGTGTATAACACATTACTCAACAGTTCTTCATACTATTTCATATGGCCTTCTTGGTGTTTCAGGGATATAATTATTATTTTTTCCATTTGGTTCTGTTGTTCTAAGATAGGCTACACAGGAGCTGATTTGGAACTTGGAATGTTTTGGTACCAATTTCTGCCATGCCTCTGGTTTCTGCTTCCCCTGAATCTGCTGCTTCAAAGATAAGCCTGGTTTATTTAGCCTCTAGTTCCAGCTTTCCTCCCTTGGTATAGAAAATATTCATTAAACATTGCAGAATTATTTAATTATTTTTGAAGTATTACAATCATGACAAATTTCATTACCCAGCTACAGTTTAACTTTCATTTGCAAATTTTAATCCATTAATAGTATACTCACAAATTTCAAGGAACTTAAATCATGCAAACTTAGTCTTTTAATGTAGTAGATGAATATATATTTTTTGAAATTTAGTAAAAATACCTAGAAATGGTTACAGCAATGATCAGATGTAAGCATCCTTCAAATAGCATAAAAATAATTTATATCCACATTCCCACTTCGCTTACCTGTCTATCAACCATAAGCCTAAAATAAAATATAGAAAATTGTAGCTATTGTTTCAGTGAAAAAGTACCCTGTATTGCTATGAGATCAGTCCATCCAGCTGTAGGATTGGAAGGCCAGTAATAATTTTTTGCCCCATTATCATAAAATGGTCCAGTGAAATATTAAGTTTGGACTTGAACTTTTAAAATACCATTTTTAAAAATTTCACTGATGATTAAACTGATATTAAAAATAAATCACAATGCTTTATTTTCTTGTTAACCTAATAAAGCTAAGTTCTCTTTCAAACAGCATTATGTTTTTAGTACCGTAGAACTGCATTTGGATATTATCTTGTTATTTTTGTCAGTCTTTGCAGAATGACACAGTTATACACTAGCAACTCCATTATCAAATCATCTGCTAAAATAAACCAGAGGTCATCACCACTCTATAAAGTTTTATTCTGGTGAACTACTAGTTACATCTTTATTATAAGATATAAACATCTTTATTTTGTACATGGTAGGCAGACATTATGTATTAAATTTTCCTTTTGTGTTCATGAATCATAATTTCTGTCTTAAAATATTATTTTATTTAACATATGAAACAAAAAACAAAGATGAAAAATTTCTTCCCAAGCCTATTTGAAAATCATTTCTTGGTTATCACAAGATAAATAATTTTAGCCGGGCATGGTGGCGCACGCCTGTAATCCCAGCACTCGGGAGGCTGAGGCAGGAGAATTGGTGTGAGTTCGAGTCCAGCCTGGGCTACAAAAGTGAGCTTAAGGCCAGCCTCAACTGCATAGCGAGACCCTGTCTCAGAAAGACAAAAAAAAAAGATAAATAATTTTAAGAATTTGTTAGAACCCATTTCCATTTCCCTGAACAAAGATTAAGCACAAAACAATATAAATACAGCAGACTCAATTTTATGTGCAGATTAAGTGTTGGTCTATAAAATATAATTCAGAAGATTCTCCACTTCTAGAACAAAAGTCATTCAATAATGCCTGAAAGCAGGGATTTTTGTACCCTCTTCCACTGTTATGGTTGTTTGGTCACAGCTGACCCTAAATTAACAAATGAAATGTCCTAGTAGTATGATATGCAAAAGAAACAGAACAATAGATGGGTATTATAGATGAGTAGAAAGGAAGCAAAGAAGAAATTCTAGAATAACTGCCTGGAGCACTGTGCAGCTGCCAGTGAGAACCAGAAAAACCCTGGGCAACTTCTGGGAGTAGGGAAGACAATTGATAGCATATTGAGAATATTAAAGGACCAACAGAAGTCACTGACTTCACATTTTAGGTAGTGTTAGTTGTATGCAACAACATTTCAAAACATACTAACAGGATCATGACATTGAGAACAGACTAGGATCTACAAGGTATGAAACGTAAAGCTAGATTAGTATGCTGAGCTGTAAAAGGCTTAAATCAGCAGCTTCCAACATTTCCAGTTCTGCCAATAACCCACTGCGACTATGGAATATTGGACTATGTGTACAACTACTTTTTCTTAGTTCAATGAGAAGAAATTTGTATCAATAAGGATTAGAAAAATTATCATGTCTACATCCTGTGCTCTGAATAACTACTACAAGGACAACAATATGCATTGTATCAATTATTGGGAATGTACTACTAATGTGGTTTGAAATTGTTGCATTACTTCTTATTAAAAGTAATAAATAAATAAATGATAAAAACAGACTAGGATCTAAAAGAAAATTTTCCTTTCTTAATTAAGCTCACAGAGGTAGTCGGCTGATTTTAGCAATGAAATTTAATTTATTCTCTTTTTTTCTTTCATTCTCTCACAAGCACACTCTGCTACACCTCACTACACAAGCTGAAAATCCAATAAATAAATGCATTCATTAATGAATTAGGAGAATCCAGAAGGAAAGGAAAGCTGCCAGAGCTACTCCACAGGTTTCCCACTTTGCCAAAAGCCATCGCAGTGGTGTCAGGACTGATGCTGAGAGCACAGCTGTGGGGAGGCAGGACACTGGGGAGGCTTCTGCTTCTGCAGCTGCTGCCTTTAGAGCCTTGCTGAAGTAGCTGCCTCTCAGACCTCTGAATCTCCACACATACAGTGATCAAGAAACAAAAAATTTGAATATATTCCTGTTAAGGGCTCTTTCTTCTTCCCCTTCATTATGCACCAAAGCATGTTCTACTAAAATTCAAGACACCAGCTTAGAATATGTTAATGTTCATAAATTAAATTACTCACAGAAGGTAATCAATTTTTAATGTTTATAGTCAAGATGTTCTTTTTAATTAACACTTAGCTACATTTGTACTCTTTGTTCATGGCAAAAAAATGCCTGAACTTGCCTAGAACTGAAGTAACTTGTAAGACATCAAGTCTTTGTAGTAATTTACAAAGTTGCACCCTTCAGCTAAAGAAAAAATACTCATTCAGAGGGCTAATATCAGAGAGGCCTATGTTATTCTTGAGAAGTAGTGGGAAATTTCTCTGCATGCATGGATATTTTAGAAAAACATTGTTTATGTACATAATGTAGAAGCTAACATAATATCTATGAAATACTTTAAGATAAGTATATGAAAATTAAAAGTGATTTTGCAGTTCAGCCACAGCTTATTAATTTAAAATCAATTGATTTTTAATTAACATCACTGGTTGGCTATGTAGAACTAAAAAATAAAAAAAACCTAAATGTTTACTAATGGTGACCTTGAAGCGCACTGCTCAGAGTAAAAGATGGGAATAATGCATAAGGATTAAGTAGCATATATGAAGTGCTTATCATTGCCACACATTTATATGACACTAAATGAGTATTAGCATCTTTCCTGTGTGCTTAACAGTATCACTTCGTTACGGTTTGCATCTAGTTGTTCCCCCAAAACCTCATGTAAATCATGGGGCTGTCAAGCATCTGGCTCGAGGTGGGGGCCAGAGGACCAGGTTGGGGCTTGAGGCATGAAGCAGGTGCCTCCCTACACCCTAGGCCTGGTAGCCTCCCTTGGAGCTATGGAGTGGATCATCTTGGACACAGTGGTACCAAGGTCTTGCTGTATATTTCAGGCTACTTTAAACTATGAAACCTCCAGGAACTGTGAGCTAAATAAACCTTTCCTTCCCTAAGCTTGTGTGTCTGGTATTTGTCCCAGTAATGAGAGAAGAGTAACTGAAACAACTTTCCTTGTATTGCTTGGTACTTTCTCTCCAAAAACAGACATGAGTTTGTCAAACGCATATCTGTATCTTCCTGCAGGAGAGCCTGGGGTCCTGCTCCAAGATAAGACCAGGTCACAGACTACAAGAACTAAAATATTTTGTGAAGCAAAGGTATCATATTTCATTTAAAGAAATTTTAGTGTCTATCAAAATAAATGTATATAGACCAAAATAGGCAAAGTGGGTCTTATGATGATATGGAAAAAAATATATAAAAAGATTAGAAGAGTATAAAAGAATAATTTGTAAAACACATAGTAGATCCTTCTTAATTTTTGTACTCTTTTTGATTTTTGTCTGCTTTGTGATGATTTTTTTAACAATCTATGAGTATCTCAGGCATTGAAATGTCTAAGCATTCTTCGTTTACTATGTAGTAGTCAGATCCAGCTTCCTCTATCAGGTGAAAACGCAACAAGTCAAGCCTAGATTCTTGTCATCTCTTCTTTGAATGGTTTTGATTGTTTTTAGCAGATGGAACATGAGATATCTAACTTTCGTTTTCTATTTTATTAATTTTAATAAACAAGAAATGGCAATGAGACAATTTCAAAACAGGTTAGTAGGACAGTTACAACAATTAATAAATTACACATTGTCTCCATAGTACTTGTTCAGAGTACAAGATGCAGACACAATATCTTGTCTAAACACTGCTAGTACAAATCTTTCTTCTCACTGAACTAAGAGAAAGTGGCTGCATATATAGGGCAATAGTCCATAAAAGTAATGGGTTATCAGAAGAACTGGCAATGTCAGAAGCTGTTGTCTTAAGCCTTTTATAGCCCAGCATATTAATATGGCTTTACAGTTTATACCTTGTGGTTATTTGGTGGTTTATTTTGCTTAACATGATATTCTCCAGTTCTGCCTATTTCCCTGAGAGTAGCAGAATCCTGTCCTTTATAGATAAATAATATTGTACAGTAAATATATCAAATTTTCTTTGTCCATTTGCTTGTTGTTGGGCAGCTAGGCTGTTTCTAGAGCTTAGCACTTGTGACCTGCACTTCTGTAAACATGGGTATGCATGTATTAGCATGTTTTCTTTTAATTCTTTGGAGGGACATGCCAAGGAGTGGTTCAGCTAAGTCGAATTGTATTTCTACTTTTAGTTTTATAAAGAAACTCCATGTTGATTTCCATAGTGGTTGTGTTGTTTGACGTTTCCACCTGCAGCACAGAAGGATCCCTTTTTCCTTGCAACCTCTCCACTGTTCATTAATTCATTGTTTCTTGTATTATTGATAATAGCTACTTTGCCTAGGGTGAGATGGGATCTCAATATTCTTTTGATTCGTATTTTCCTGATGGCTAAAATTTGAGCAGTTTTTTTTCATATATTTATAAATCAATTGCTTGCACTTCTTTGAGAAACTATTAATTGAATTTGTGTGTCCACTTTTGACTGGGTTATTTGGGGTGTTTGAAGTTAATTTTTTAGTTTTCTATGCAGCCTACATATTATCTATCAAAATAGTAACTAGAAAAGATGTTTATCCCATTCTGTAGGTTAATGCTTTATTCTATTGCTTCTTTTGCGGTATAGAAGTGGTTAAATTTGATCTGTTGCATATCTTTCATTTTATTTTTTAAATTGTATATCATTGCTTTTCTTTTGTATTTTAGGCAAGGTTCTACAGGATGTTCAGGGTCTTGCTATTAGATTGGACTCCCAGCAATCCGCCTGTTTACAGCTTTCCAAGAACTTGGATTACAGGCATACACCATGACACCCAGGCTCAATTGCTCTCTCAGTGCACCCTGAGGGTGGGGCCAGGATGGAACCCCTGGCCCCTGCACCTGTTTGCAGGCTCTTTAATCCAATGAATTATCTGGCTGGCCCATATATCATTTCTAATGTCTTGCCTATTTTTTAATTCTCTTTAAATAAAAAATAAAATTTGATGTGGTCCTATTTGTTGGTTTTTGCTTTTCCAGTAGTACCGGAGCCCATTTTGGAAGCCTGTGTTTATGGCTTAAATTGTTGGTCCTATGCTTTCTTCTAGCAGTTTCTAAGTTTTTAGTCTTATAACTAGGACTCTGGTCCATTCTGATTTTATTTTAATACAGAGTAAAGATAGGAATCCAATCTCAATCTTCCAAGTGTGAATACACAGACTTCTCTGAAGCACTGCTTGTTTTTGTTCGTTTGCTTGCTTGCTTGTTTTGTTTTGTTTTGTTTGTGGAACCAGGGATCAAATTCAGGACCTTGCACTTGCCAGGCAAGCACTTGTGCCTCTGAGATATCTCCCCGGCCCCTTAAAGCTTTGCTTGTTAAAGAGGTTTTCTCTAGCGTGCATGTTTGGTCCCTTTGTCAAAAGCCAAATAGCTTCAGTTATATGAATTTGTTTCTACATTTTGTATTCACCTCCACTGGCCTGCACATCTGCTTTTGGGCCAGTACCATGTTGTTTTATTGTTATGGCTTAGTAGTATAATTTTACATTGGGTATTATGATGTGTCCAGCATTGTCTTATTGTCTTGTTTGTTTTGTTTTGCTTAGGACTGTTTTTATTTTCTTTTTCTTTTTTCTTTTTTCTGTATTTCGAACAGGGTCTGCAGCTCTACAGGATCTCACTACATAGATCAGACTCAGAGAATCTCTTGTTTTCAGCCTCCCAAAGTGCTAGGATTACAGGAGTGTGCCTACATGCCCAGTCTCAATTGTCTTCTCAGCATGCCTCCTGGGTGGGCCAGAACAGCAGGGCATGGCAGGATCAAACCCTAGCCACTGGGCTCTGCCTAGACAGGCACGTTAGGCCACTAAGCTGTTAGGCTGGCCCAGGAGTGCTTTAACAACTCTGAGTCTTTTTCACCTCCATGTGAATTTTAGGATTGTGTTTTGCTATTGCTGTTTTTGTTTGTTTTGTGTTTCATTCCATGGAGAATATTAATGGGAATTATACAGAATCTGTGATTTTATTTGGTAATATAGCCATTTGGTGGTATAGCCATGGTATTAGTTCTGTCAGTCCATGAACACGGGCAGTCTCAGCATTTTCTAATGCCCTCTTCACTTTCTGTCTGCAATATTTAATAATTTTAATTGTAGAAGGTTTTTGTTTTGTTTTGTTTTTGTGGGCCGGAAGATAGCTCAGTAGACTGAACGCTTGCCTGGTAACCTCAGAATCCAGAGTTCAATCTCCGACAACACAAAATAAATAAACCAATAAACAAATAAATAAATATGTTTTAGAAGATTTTCAATTCATTGATTAATTTATTCCTATTTTATTTTCTTTTTTAAGTGTATTCTCTTGGTTTTTATTTTAAGTGGAATTATTTCATGATTTCTTTCTCAGCAGATTGAATTTGGTAAATACGAAAATCAATAGATTTACTATTCTGATTTTGTATTCTGCCACTTTGCTGAATTTGTTCATCCCACCTAAGATTTTCTTATGGCATTCTATACAGAGGATGATGTTACTTGAAAGCAGATATGATTTGGTTTCTTCCTTCCCTTTTTATTTCTTTTTGTTGCATAACTGCTCTGGCTAAAGTTGCAGGTACTATATTCTATTGAGTAGGAGTCATGAGAGTGGACATCCTTGTCTCATTCTTGATTTTAGAGAAAATGCTTTTAGTTTTCCCCATTCCATATGAAGATCATTTATTATTGTAAAAAAATAGCCTCCTGTACCTATTTCCTTGGGAATTTTTATCATGCAGTGACGTTATATTTTGTCAAAATGTTTTTCAACATGATGAAATTATGATCTTTGTCCTGGATTTTATTCATGTGATATATTGTACTTATTGATTCATATTTTGTTGAGCTATTAGTCATTTTAAAAAATTATCCAATTAACTTTAATTTGCTGATGAATTAACACTGTTTTAGGTGAAATTTTTTAAAAAAGAAATTTCCAAAGTACCTATTCATCACAGATAATTTAATACACAAAATTATCAATAAATATTAGATCTTTAAACATCAGAGTCAAACAGTAATCTGCAAATCTTTTCTGTACTATATTAGAAAACAAATGTCTTAAGTATCACAAGTCAGAAGGTCTATTGTAACGACTTTGTTTCTGATGATCTTTGTTACAAGTACTCAATCCTGTCAGGGTATCAAAAAAGCTGTCATACATAATATAAACTAAGAGTACTGATCTCTAGTTCAATAAAAAATTATAATTAAGTTTATTGGTGCACTTTAAATATGCATAATGATTACATTCATCATAAGGAATTTGTACCTGTACATGTTATATCTTAGTTCCTCTTTCTTTTCCCATTAGCCTCCCCTCTCCGAAGCAAATGATATGTTGGACATAGCCCACTGAGTAATAACTTGCTAACCTTGTTGTTTGTCATCTCTCACTTGAGCCTCCTTTAGTCTTTTGCAATTTTATTATTATAACATTATTTTATAGTTTATATTGTTCATTTCAAAAACATCACCATGGATTAACCAAGGAAGTAGATACTATATATAATTATGAAAGAAAATGCACAAACAAAAATGACCAAAAACAATAACCTCTGCACTTTGGATGAGATTACCATTTCTATCATTAGTGGATTATCAGTGAATTTTATTGCATTTTATCTAGGCTGGCTAATATTACCTTGTAAATTATTTCTACTGAGTATAAAATAATTAAACAGATATTCCCTTGTGCTACTACTACGGACTTGAGCAGCTTAATTGTTGCAATAGGAAGTACCACAGTTGACAGTGAGTCATACTGCACATGCGTAGCTCCACTCTCCTATCCAGGAAGGAGTCGCCAGTCAACTGTAACTGAGCTTACTTGTGACCTCACAATAGTTCTTAATATTACCCCAGGCAGTCATTACAAATCAGAGCCGATGAAAACATGAAATCTGGGTGATCTTAGCACAATAGATATGTTTCTAACTTGGACAACAGGCAGGAAATTATCCCACTCTCCAAGGGTATGAATGCTTTCTCCACCACACACTGACAAGTGTGCTGATGCTGCAGAGGAAACACAGAGCCACTAGCTCATCATAGAGCTGCTGAGGACTCCAGTTGGCCTCAACTCCTCTGAAGCAGATAGCATTTTGCATAGCATAGCATATTTGGAAGAAAAGAGATTCCCAAAGAAATCAACTGATAAATCTGATGCTACAAAATGTGATTTAAACTCACAGTAATAGAAATGCAAAAAAAAATTGTAGTATATATAAAATAATTCATGTAAGCCGGGCGTGGTGGCTCACGCCTGTAATCCCAGCACTCGGGAGGCTGAGGCAGGAGGATTGGTGCGAGTTCGAGGCCAGCCTGGGCTACAAAAGTGAGCTCAGTACCAGCCTCAACTGCATAGCGAGACCCTGTCTCAAAAAGACAAAAATAAAATAAAATAAAATAAAATAATTCATGTAAATTGTTTTTATATAAATCAAGATGTTATACAATAACTTATGTAAAATATAAATTATAAAGCAAAGATTTTAGGGTAGTTTGTATAGCACTAAAAATTTATTGTCCTTCAAAAAATGATTCAAATTGTTTCAGACTTTGTCTTACCCAAGCTCTGTGTACCTGGTTGTTGACACTGGCTGTCATCTTCCTCCACTTGGCTTCTCTAAACCCTTTTCCTTGCTTAGTGATGGTTTGGGGATCATTCCAAGAGAGAAAAGAACAAGGGGAGAGTGTCTCTGAGGACTCAGTTCTAGAACTCACACAAGATGGTTTTAACTACATTCTACAGGTCAAAAGAAGATTTAGTAGGCAGGAAAAGTAATTCCATCCTTGGTGGACAGTGCTACAAAATATTGGAGCCAAGTTTTTAAATAATTATTATTTAAAATATTATATTGTGAACTCTTATGCAGTCTTATTATAATAGCACTTCTGTTTTAGTAGTACAATGGAGAATTTTTAATCACTGAAAGGCTAATATCTGGATATAACTGAAGAAAAATGAAGAAGCAAGCAGGTAAGTTTTCTAGATGAGAAACAGGAGCAAGAAAGTTGTCTTGCTCAAGATCATAGAGCTACCTGATGACAAAAATAACACCACATGACAAAGCTCCATGTTGAAAAAAAAGAATGTTTTAAACCACTAGGAAAATTCACAGCAGTCTTTATCTAAAGTCTTGCCATTATAGTAACATCAGGGATCAGTAAACTTTTTCCTACAAAGAGCTTAATATTTTAGACTTTGCAGGTCAAATGATCTCATGCTAAAACTGTGTTACTCTGCTATAGTAGCACAAAAATAGTCATAGACAATATAATAAATAATGAGTACAGATGTGGTCCAATAAAACTTTTATAAAAACAGACTATGATTGACCCAGAAACCTTAGTTTTCTAAGCCATATATATGCTTTCACACACCACTGCTGAAAAAGTTGACTTCTGCCTATGTGAATTCATATGGAAAGGAAAACTGAAATTCAGTGCCTGGGTTCTCCTGGAATCTATCTGTGCCTTGCCAATTTTAATCTCTATATTATTGTTCTAATGAGATATAATTGTAATTACAAGAATTTTTCTGAATGCTTTTATCAAATCACAGAAACTAAGCACAATCGTGGGAACCTCAAGCATACAATTATATAAGCATGAATGAATAAAACTATAAGACTGTAATTTCAGACTTCTCCAAGGATTATATGTGTTACAACTGTGCCATATTCTGCTGTACATCAGATTAGTCCGGGGATGACATATGAATGTCTCTCAAGCCCAAACATAGCTGGACAAGCACCAACCCAGTCAGAGCTTGAGTTGAGGCTATTTTAATAAAAGGATAGCAACGCTACCATTTGCTCATTTTACCTTCAGAATACATGAATATCTACTTCCCCAGTCATATAGAAACTAACCTTCTAGGCTCTTGCAAGATCAAGGTTCACAATTCCAGCTGAACCATTTACTATTTATAAGACATGGAACAAATTCCATAAACTCTGTGAACCTTTATTTCCTGCTTGTAAACATGAACAATGATAACTACTACAGGATTATTGTGAACTTTAAAAAAGATAGAATATATATATATATATATATATATATATATATATAATTTAGTAAAAAGTAGTAATAGAGTTTGGCTCTCAGTCACTGTCTTGCCAAAAATGATCTTGCCTTTGTATTTTATCTCCTTTTCCTCTGCTTTCAAGGAGGGTTCTACTTTGCCCCGTTGATTATTTGGAATGTTGTGATGTAAAATGAGACAAGAGAAAGAACAGAGGATGGAGTACATATCCTAAAGCTGTGGAACAAATTTGTGAGGAAAAATTTGAGACAAACAGGTTTGATAACCCGTTAGTCCTTGGAACATAAGAGATGACTTTTCAAGATGTTTGTGAATCCCAAGTGCAGACCCGATGGAGCCAAAACTAATATATTAAACTCCTGGCTGAAAAAAAATAATGCAGAAGAGTACATGAAGAATAGTCTTTCTATTTCTCTGTGGTTTAGGACAGATCCTAGAAAACTTTATATGCTTATATTTGTCCTATGCTTTCTGGAAACTCTACTGCTGAGTGTCACTTAAGCTCTGCCCTTAACTTATATTGAAGGAATGTAGCTGCTATAGATGTACAATTTAGGGAACTTCTTGTTAGTGTAATGAAAGCACTCAAAAGTCTCATCTAAATATTAAAGTCAGAAAATTTTGTTCATTTAAAGATCTAATATGTTTTCTCCCTCTGTAATTTTTGAATGCCATTGAAGCCCAATGTATAATCATTTAAATTCTACGTTACATCATATTTGTCTTTTCATCTCTTCTATATAATGAGTATCTTCAACTGAAGTGCAAGGAAAGGTGCAGAACAGAATCAAAACTAAGACAAATATGTTTTATGATCATTATTTTTATAATCTTTATTTTTCTGATTATTTTTGTAGTATTTTATTTTTTCATAGTATAGCATCTATCATCATTATTGGAATATGTTTTTTTATTTTTTCTGTTATAAAATTTGTTATTATTTTATCTTTTTTAAAAAAAATTGAGCCTTGCTGTATCTGATGTAACTGACACAACTAAGTCCAAAAATGAAGATTCTTTACAATGAAGAGCTCAAACAATTAAATTTCTCAATCTATCTACATTTGAACTGTTTTTTTTTTTTTTTTTCCTCCATTCTGTGTTGCCATGTCAGATCATTGCAAGTAGAAGTGGATAAAACAGAATGAATTTAAAATTGCTAGAGGCTAATTCGACATAATAGATTTGTGTTGTGTGATAGGGAGAGGGGGTGGCAGTGGAAGCACACTTAAGAGAAATAGAAATAAATCAACTCAAATGTAGGAGCTATAGTAAGAATTTAACAATCAGATTAATCTTTAAGAGCCAACACTCATGGAGGCCCAGCGGGATGGCTCAGTGGTCTGGGGCGCCTGCTTGGGAAGGCTTGGGCGGCTTCAGGGACCGCGGTTCGATCTCCGGCACCGCATGCTGTGCCAGCCCTGTCCTCGAAGTGGGCTGGGCCGGCCATAAAAATGAGTGAATAAACAAACAAAGGTTCTGAAACAAGAAAAAAATAAATTAGTAAAATTAAAAAAAAAAAAAAAAAAAAAAAAAAAAAAAAAAAAAAAAAAAAAAAAAAAAAAAAAAAAAAAAAGAGCCAACACTCAGTGAGAGAAGCTCCTTGTGAAACTTGACCCAGCTTACAAGCTCTGATAAAAAACAAAACAGAAAAAAAAAAAACAGTGTTTTGATTTTAGAATTCAGAAATTTTCATGCAAAGGATCTAATGGTTAGGTGACTGAAAAGTATATACTTTTTTTCTTTTTATTTTTTTTCTTCACAGGACCTGGGATTGAACACATGCCCTTGTGCTTTCGAGGCAAGCACTTATTCTACTGAGCTATTTCCCTGGTCCCCAACACTTTCAACTTTAAAATATCAGGGAACTGAATGTATCAGGGAACTGAATGTATCAGTAGACATTAAATGTCTTTAAGGATTATGGCTTAGAGATTAAATCAGCTAGAGAGGAAAACAGCTACAACTGAACAATCTAGAAGATTATGTGACTACCCATATCTTATCTGTGATTGTAATATTATTATTTTTTATTTTTTTCTTGTTTCAGAACTTTTGTTTGTTTATTTATTTATTTTTATGGCCGGCTTAGCCTGCCCTGAGGGCAGGGCTGGCACAGCATGTGGTGCCGGGGATCGAACCGCCGTACCTGAAGCCGCCCAAGCTTTCCCAAGCAGGCGCTTTAGACCACTGAGCCATCCTGCCGGGCCCTGTGATTGTAATATTAACAGTAGATTTGGACTTAAAAAGTAGAAAATGGGGAACCATGATTGCTATCAGATACAAACAAAATGAGAAAGCATTCTTTTTAAGGGACTTTATTATATGTGGTTATGGTAAATAATGAATCCATTCACTGTGGGTAGTCAGCACATATACACAGCATGTCATAATTCCTTGTACATTTCTTGTGCCCCCATGCAGTACCTCTCATTTCTTCTCTCATTCAAAGAGTTCTCTTCCATCAGTTCCTGTTGTCTATCTTTTATTTTGCTCTTTGATTTATTTATATTTTAGGTTTCTCATAGAAGTGAAATTACAATATTTAAGTTTATATGTCTGATTTATTTCACTAAAAGTTATGGATTCATGGTACATGAAGTTTTCTACAAATGAATCAAGTTTATGTCAGATTAGTACTTCATTATATACAATTATCATTTTTTCTTTAATCATTTATCTATCTATAAACATGTCACTTTCCTTTTTAATACTTTTTTATTACTTTTAATAGGAAATAACAATAAGACAGTTTCAAAACACATTAGTAGTACATCCCAATAATTAATACAGTGGATATTGTTGTCCTTGTAGTATTTATTCAGAGTACAGGGTGGTGACATGATAATTTTTCTAAGCATTATTGGTACAAAAATTTCTTCTCATTGAACTAAGAGAAAGTAGTTGTACACATAGTCTAATATTGCATAATCATTGTGGGTTATTGGCAGAACTGACAATGTCAGAAGCTGATGATCTACGCCTTTTATGGCACAGCATACTTATCTAGCTTTGCTTTTTATACCTCATGATTAAACTTTTCTGCTGGGTGGCTAGGAGCAAGTTAACAAAATTAATACTTATATAAACTAAAAGTAAGAAACATAGAACATACCTAGAAAGCACTTTAAAAATTATCTAGCCTTAGCCTCACCTGTTACAGGTTTGACTATACAAACCAGAATCTCATGACTCAGCTAATGCCGAAGACCTGAAGCCTATGAATTGCAACGCGTGTTCCCCATTCTGTCAGAAAAGCATGAAGTTCCTCTGTCCGAAAACACAATCAATGCAGTTAGAAAAGTAGGGTTTTTTGTTTATTTGTTTGTTTATTTGTTTTGTCATTTTGAGACAAGGTGTCACTATGCAGTCCAGGCTGGCCTTGACCTAACTTTCTGTAGCCCAGGCTGGTCTTGAACTCACACTGATCCTCCTGCCTGCCTCAGCCTCCCAAGTACTGGGACTATAGGTGTGTGCCACCATGGCCTGGCTAGAAAAGTGATTTTGGAGCTATTTCTGGTAATAAATGAAAAAATAAACTCACAGAGTTACAATCCCACATACTCTTTCACAGTTCACATTTGCTTCATTTCTCTTATAAATTTCACAACTTGAACTTATTTTAAATTGCAAATTCTCATATAATTTACAAAGTCCACAATATCCCCAAAAAATTTTACTAAGGATATGTGTTAACAGGATAGATCAGTTTTATCTTAGGACTTGTTACTACATATCTTTCTTTATAAATCTCCTCTCTTTTTATGACTCGACTTTCTTTGGAAAAATCTCTTTGGACCAGTACTTCCATATTTTCCACTAAGGCTCAGTTAGTTCTTTCAAATTCAGAACTGTAGTCTACAACTATAAATCTGTTCTTCAGCAGGATAAGCATACTTTGCAGTTCTTTGGCAACCTACTTTTTTTTCAATAGCTTCATCCATGTCAGGATATTTATATTACATATTTGTCTTTTCATCTCTTCTATATACTGAGCATTCTCAATTGAAGTACAAGGAAAGATGTAGAACAGAATAAAAATAAGACAAATATGTTTTGTGATCATTATTAATCCTTCTTTTGCTGATTCTCTTTTTGGAGTATTTTATTTTTTCATAGCATAGCATCTATCATCATTATAGGACTATAGTTTCTATTTTTTTCTGTTATAAAATTTCTTAATACCTTATCTTTTTAAAAAATTGAGACTTCCTATATCTTGTAACTGACACTACTAAGTTCAGAAAAGATGAAGAACATTCTTTACAATGAAGAGTTCAAATAATTAAATTTCTCGAATTCTAAAATCATGAGGCATTTTTGCAAGGATGAAATTTTCAAAATTTTAAACTTCAAATCTTGAGAAGATGTAATCAGAACAATGAATAGTAATAATGCACAATGGCTCTTATCCCTTCTATTCATTAGGTTCTCCTTATGAGGTTTAATATAATATACACAGCTACAAGATTCATGTTGCTTTTCAGTTCCTCTCACCACAAATATGTCACCATTTACAACTAAAAATAAAAAGCTATAGATTAGTTCATTATCCCTAATTTTTTAAAATCTGTACTACCTATAAATGTTTTCAAAAGCATGTTGTCTGAAAAAAAATCAAATTCAATATTCTCAGAGCACCATGGGACCATTAGTCCGAAAGAAGTTCATTCTAGCATCCAGCTGCCATAGCCATAGCCCAGGCAATCCAGAGCTATTTCAGTTCTCAGTGGTATTTTCTTTTCTTAATTTTTAAAAGTCTTCTATTTATCTATTTATTTCTTGGTTTGATACAGTTCAGACTCATAATGATCCTCCTGTCTCAGCCTATCCAGTGCTGGGATTACAAGCATGTACCACCACATCCCGTTTCAGGGGCCAGCATGGTATTCCCAGAACAGTACGCAGTACCAGGGATCAAACCAGGGTCCTTGTGCTTGCCAGGCAGGCAGACTGCCAAGTTTTGCCCCCAGTTCCTCTGTGATATTTTCATATCCATTTTCTGGGCTTTTTCTATAGCATTATTTTCAAGATTAGAATAACTTTCACATATGATCTTTTTTATACAAACATACACACATGAATTAAAAACTTGTGCATAATCACATTTTCATGTAGCTAGATGCTTTTAATTATTAGTATTCTATGTACATGTTTTTATAATTATGAACCTTTAAAACTTTATTTCGCCAATTTTATTAAACTGAAAGCTCAATTTGTGTAATAGTAGTGAAAGGCATAGTTTTAATCATCATTGACTGCTTATTTTCACTTGTGTCAAAACTAGATTTTCTTTTTTTCTGTCTCTTTTTCTTGGTTACATATCATTCAGATACACAATCTAAGTCTTTAGAGTTTACTGTTAGTTAGTGATTCTCAAGCTTAGGCAATGTTTCATGGACATTTTGCAAGAACTCTGACTTAACCCTATCTTTTATGACCTTGGGTTTCTGCTATCTTCCTACATAAAAAAAAAAAAAAAAAAAGAGCAAGTCATTAGCTTTGAGTAAATCTAGATTTTTAAAACTCTTTCTTTTCTTCACTGTTTCTTTGTTGGATTTTGGGAATTCACGGCACCATATACAACACTGACAGAAATTTCCTTTTTAAAGCTATAAATATCACCAGTTATAAAATATTACTTGTTAGGAACCACATTTTCAGAGACTGTGCTATTACTCTTCTACTAAATATTTCCAAATGCACTATCTTGTTGTGTTATTTGTACTTAGATGTTTCCCTCAAAGCCTCATTGTGGTTAGTCTTAGGTGGGGCTTTTGGGAGGTAACTAGATCTAGAGTGTGTGATGTAGTGGTTAAGGATGGCCCATCCTGAGTATGGATAACCAATCAGTAGGCATACAGGCTGGATGGCATAGAAAGGCAGCTTCTGCAGCCTGCTGCTGCTGCTTGCTGCTTGCTTCTTTGCTGTCTCCTGTCTGCCATGACATGAACTGTTTCTCTGTGCTATCCTGTGCCATGCCACCTGCTTTGGGGTCAGCCAACTATGGCCCAAAGCCTCTACAAATATCAGAGATTAATCTTGCCTCCTTTAACATAGGGTGCTGGGTATTTCATCTCAGCAAGGAGAAAGTCATTAAGATAATTCTTTGATGATATTTTTAATAAGTTTCCTAGCAGTCTTGAGGAGATAGTCTTTCAGTTAAAAAAAAAAAAAAGTTGAGTTCTTCATCAAATGCGATTTATTTTTATTTTGTTTTGTTTTGCTTTGTTTTGTGATAGGGCTTTGCTGTGTAATTCAGACTGGTCTTGGGCTCACTATGTAGTCCAGGATGGCCTTGTAATTCTCCTGCCTAGGCCTCCCTAGTGCTGGAATTACAGACATGTGCCCCCATTCCCAGCCCCTGAAATGAGATTTCTTATACCCCCGAATTTTAAAAATTTTTCAGGTCTTCCCATATTTGTTGATAAATGTCCTGAGTCTTCTCTGAGTCTTTTATTTTTGTGTATATTCTAATTTGTTAATGGTTTTGTTCATGAAGAGATAGGGGCTGGGGAGATAGCTCCATGGCACAAGTCCCTGCCTGTAAAGTGCAAGGCTGTGAGTTTGAACCCTGGCGCAGGAAAAAAAAAAAAAAAAAAAAAAAAAACCTAGTCTAGAGACATGTTGGTAAAGTCAGATTTTTTTTCACTTCTTTTGTTGCTGTTCTTCACAGCTCATAGAAACATCTTCAGTCCATCTGTAACATCATTATGAGGATTATGATTCCCACCCTATCAGCTATGCCAGGACTGTGGTCTTGCAATACTGAGTCATGAAATCGCAAACTAAAGGAGGTTAGAGGATTGGTACTGGAAATGACAAGAACAACTTCTGGATTTTTAGGAAGAATTCCACATAGGCGGCTGCTGAGGATCTTTATCAGTGATTATTTATTTATACAGCAAAGTCATAAAATGGGTACAATGTGGATCAAACTGCAAGAAACCTATAGGATTACAAGTGTAGTCACTTAGCTAATGTGGATCCAATAGGAAAATGACTCATGTAGCAAGGGCATAGGGAGAGAAAAAAGGCATTCCTGGAAAGGGGTGGGAGCATGATCTAGATCTTCTGCTCATCCACCTGTGTGTAATACACTGTTACCTGGGCTTACTGGACCAGGTCCTGCTAGTGAAATATGATCTCAGGTTGTTGTGCATCTCTAGGCAGGCTTACAGGCCTAGATATCAGAAACCACCTGGAGGCCTGGCCCTCTAGGCTTTCCTCTGTCCACAATTTTGATGTTTTGATCTACTACACTGACTCTCTTGAGGGCTCAATCCCTCTCCTGGTTGTCCATTAATTTCTATCTAATGTAGCTGTCCATAATAGTATTAATAGATTTTGAATTTGATTTCCTCTCCAGCTTGTTGATTCTGTTTTTCCTTTACCATTTCAATGCGTGTTTTCTAGCCTTAAAGTACTAAATGCTGTGGTTATTGGTTTGGAAGCTTAATTTATTGTATTTTACCAGTTTTCTTCTTTAGGCAAAGTTATTTTCCTCCTGTATATGGCAATAAGGTATAACCTGATGTTATGGTATTTCTTCTTCCACTGAGCCATCTTTGCACAAATGTAATACACCTCAGTGCACTTGGGGCACCAAATGCAATGATTTTTCTTTATAGTCATGCTTGAGTTTTTTCTTGTTAACTTTCTATGATCGTCACTGCACAGTGTATTAAAATAGATGACCATATCTTTCTTCTTTAATGGTATTTAGTGCAGGGTGTACAATGTCTATGATCCTCCTGTTTACAGCCTCCCAAATGCTGGGATTACAGACATGGGCCACCATGCCCAGTCTCAATCGCCATCTCAGCATGCCCCCTGGGGTGGAGACAGCATGGCAGGCTCAGAGATTAAAGCCCCTCCCCTACCTCTGCCTAAGCAGGCACTTTAGTCTGCCAAACTATCTGGCCAGCCTGATGACCATACCACATTAAAGAGTTATGGGAGCCCTTTAACAATCTTCTTTAGGTTTGGACACTAAGTAGTAATGAACTATAATATAAAATAATTCACTTCATAGTTCTCTTCAAGTAAAAGTAAATTAGAGTGGTCTTTTTCAGCCTAGCAACATCTCCTGCCTGGAGGCCAGAACAGCTTCAATCCCTTGCCTGGATGCTGGGAGTTAAAATCACTGAAAAGAAACACATTTCTGAAGAAGTAAAAGCTTAACCTTTACATTTCCCAGTTGGGCCACTTCCATGCTCACTTCCCTGTTAGTAAGTAGGAAAGCCAAACATCGTGCTCTTCTGTCCATTAAGATTATAGAAGACAGTGGAGCAAATGAAAAATGCAAAGCCCCTCTTCCTAAGATTAAAATGTGTTTGGAGTTGCTTTTGTAATATTTCATTTTGTCTTTTAGCAGGAAGTTCCCTCAAGCAAAAAATATATTGGACTGCACTCTTTCACCCTGCCTTCCCCAAAGCCACTTAAACTCCTTTACTTCTGCTATATTTCAAGAGTCTTTTCTTTACATTTGCACAACTTAACAAATCATTTGTTCATTCAGAAGTACTGAGCTTCTGAAAGCTCAATCAGAAATATCGAACTTTCTACCTTTGCCTAATAACTTTTTACAGGTTTTAAACAATGAAAGATGAAGATGAGGTGGTGATACAAAACCATAATCCCAATACCTTGGGAGGCTGAGGCAGGAGGCAATATCAAAAGTTCCAGCATAAGCCTGGTAATTTAACAGTTATCTCAAAATGGTAAGATCCTATCTCAAAATAACAACTGATTGTGGACATAGTTCAGTATGATGGCTCTCAGAAAAGGAGATAGGAGTAAGGATACCTCTGAATCACCTATGTAAAGCCTGGAGGAGTGTCTCTGTAGTATCTGTCATCCCTGCCCACTACTTTTCATGCAATTCTCAAGGGAAGTGGGTCTGGCTTCTAGTCTGCCATCTGCAGGATGGAGAACTCTGAAGAATGACCTCTACAGCTCATGGTTACTGAAACTTCATGTCCATTGTGTTTATTTCTTAATAATTTAGCAGGTTTGAAGTTGGGGTCCTTTTCCAACAGATGCACCTTAAAGTTGCCATGGAACAAGTGGTCTTCCCCATGTAGCTGTCATTGTTCAACAGCTTGGTAAGTTAAAGAGTAAACTGGAACTGTTGCAAATCTGTTCTATTATTGGAAAAGCAATCTAAAACAGACTTGCAATCTGTTAATCTTGGTATGAAGACCACCGGACTCAAGAATGAGAAGGGATCTATGAAACTTGATACAAACTCTTCATCATCCATGCAACATGACCCAACGTGTTGACTCCTTTCAAGTACATTTCTGATTTGTTTGTTTTATAACAACAAGAAGGAGATGTCTTCCCTTTAGCAAGCAGAGGTATTATAAACAACTAAGTTATATAGAAACTAATAGGCTGTCAGACAGGGCTAGGCCCTTGAGATCAGTGTGAAAGGGGAGAATACATCAAAAGTGATTGGATACTCATCTAAGAAGTCAAGGTCTCAAGATAAAATCAAAATGGTCAGAATTGCATACTTACCTAAGAGATGAGTAGAAACTTGAGATTATATTGTAATTGGCACACCTGATCCATTAAATCCACCTATATATCAGACACCCAGGTGAGTGATCAGGATATCTAGATCCATCCTTTCCCAAAGTTGTTTCAAGAGTCTAGATAAGTTGAGGTTACTAATGCCAGCCACGTGACCTTACTATGTGCCCACTTCCTGATTGGATCAATATAAGGTTAAGCAGGTATACTTGTAATCCTTTACGCTGATAGAGGTTTGACTCACATTTTACCAATAGTGTGACTTAGCTGTATCAATTACTCCAACAAAGGACCTTGGTGATCACCTACTGGGTACACCCCTGCTGTCTCTCAGGAGCTATTTCTCAGTAAACTTTTCCTACTCTTACCTTCCATTGTCCACTGGGATTCATTCTTCAATTTCAGGGGATGTGAACTCTACGCATCTGAAATCTAGGTTGGGAGTTAAATTCTTCTTCTATCAGAAGGAATACCCAATCTGAACAAAATGAAGACGTTCAGTGTATATTAAGAAACTATAAGATGAGATAGTTCAGTGGACTAAGTAAGGGGAGGGGCCAGGGTTCAATCCCCAACACCACATGCTGCACTGGCCCTGTCCCTGGCACAATGAGCTGACCACTGAGTCCAAGCGTGGTGACATATGCCGGTAATCTCAGCACTGGGGAGGTTAAAACAGGAGGATTATGATGAGGACAAGCTATGTAGTGAGACCTTGTACAAAATACATTTTAAAACAAGGAGAAGTTATAGACACTATGAAGAACAATAAAGGAGAAGGGAAATGAGGTAAGAGTATGATACCTCTGAATCACCTACATAAAACCTCAAAGAAATGTTACAAATTTATGATTCTAAATTGGATGCCTTTTCCCTCTTTGAATTGTAGAACAGATAACAATACCCAGGACCTACTAAATAGCAAAAGAGACATATTTTTGGCCCAGTATAATAAAAGCAGAATTAAACTTATAAATCTACTTCTCAACTCAATGGAAATTGGGTGACTATAGATACAGTTTTAAAGAAATGACAGAGTGTGATTGGCTAATTAAAAGGGAGGAACAGTCACTGTGTTTTTTGGGAATGGGTATAGATAATCTGGAATTGTAGACCCACCTCTTTTCACTTGTTATCTGGTTCATACTAGATATGAAATTATCAACCTCCATGGTATTCCCACATGGGATGGATTCAGCAGACAAATTTCAGTCTCTTCTGTATGGTGTGCCAAGAATTGCTAGCACATGTCCAATGCTAAGTGAAAAACAACCACATTTACTGAAAGTCAGAGATGTGTTCGGGGGAATCTATGTAGTCAAAAATTATGACATGAACATCAAAGTGGTGCTGGGATGAGAGGAAAGTAGAAAGCACACGACACATAGTAAATCAGGCTTTAAGAGTTTTAAAGGATATGCACCCCATTCTGGTTGTGTCTTATTGGATTTCTGCAGTAATATTGACAGAGTACTGAGCCATCACAGGGGCCTTCAACTCTCAGGTCTGTCTAGAACGTGCTTGGATTTTAGTATCAGTATGTGATGTGTTGTACATTCATGAAGCTTTAAAAAGTTTTAAGAGAGGGAAAAGTGACTGCAGTTCAGACCAGGATAGTGAATGCGCTTGTTCTTCCATATGTTCTGAGCCAGTGCATCAAAGAATTCCTGGGTCTTTGTTATTTTATTTTCTACCTTTCTTGAAACAACAGAAGGAATATTGGCTCACAATCCCCATGGTGCCACCTGTATTAGGGGCAGTAAGGAAGAATGCAATATACCATGCAGATGGGGATATAATAAGATAGTCTGATGATTCCTCTGGAAACCATCTAAGATCCAACCTATTTGAAGTAGCCCACCTGAAGAGGGACTTGTGCCTTACAGGCGTTCTGTCCTCCACAATAAGAAGATTATAGTAGAGTAGAAATTCAGTAAGGTTAAGTAGACAGCACAAGATAGGGCAGGGTAACCAAAGGAAGAAGGGTGCTGGCTGGAGCAAGTCAAAGACCAAAGATAATAACTCAGGAAATCACTAATGTTTCCTCGAAATTAAAAGAAGTGAGATTTACCGTGGGATGTCTCTCATCTTCTTAAGCTTTCTTGACCCTATTGTGCCCGGGGTTTCTGAGCTGTCTGAAGAGCTCCTTAGCACACACAGGAATTTATTTCCTACTTTTCCTGAAGCTTAGGCCAGCAGACTCTCAAAGCCCCCATTTTGCATACCCTTGTAAGACACTTCAGGATTTATTTTTATTTTCCTTACCCCTGGCTGTGTTCTTAATTGCTTTGCAATGGCATCTCACTGACAGATGCCAGGCTGCTGACATTATCGCCAGTCTTGCTAAAATGAAGTTGTCTGGCACCTGAGGGAAACTTGGCCTTATGGACTCTTCATTTCTCACTGAGACATCTGTGCCCTATTTTCAGAGCCTGACCTGTAGGGAACATACTATTTTACAGAAATTCCTGTCGCCCTCATTGCTTATCTGAGATGCTGCCTAAGTACCAGGGTGATATTCAGATCCAGTCCCCATAATCCTGAGCCTCAAAATTCTGTGACAGCAGAGTGAAGGTGTTCCAGGGACTTAGAGATCAAGGAGAAAGTGTACTGAGAGCCCTACAGAGTTCACACACATCATATGACTGAGAAAAGTTGGATGAGTGAGATCCAGAGAAAATTTATAACTTTTGGTTGCTCTCTGCTCCCCTGGTTGTTTCCTTGCCTCTGTCACCATTGTTGCTGTTCCGCTGCCATGAACTGCTGCTCTCTGCCCTGTGCCACTCAGCCTTGGGCCAGCCAAATATGAACTGAAACCTCCACAAACTGTGAGCTAAATAAACCTTTCCTTCCTTCAAAAAAAAAAAATTATAACTTTTTTACTTATTTATTTTTAATTTTTTTAGTGTATTTGGTACAGGGTCTCACTACACAGCTCAGGTTCATAGTAATCTTCTTGGTTTCAGCCTCCCCAGCACTGGGATTATAGACATGTACCATTCCCAGACTCAGTGGCCCAGACTCTGTGGCCTGCTCAGCATGTCACGGGGGTAAGGCCGAGCATGTTATATGTGGGGTAAAACCCCAGTCCCTGTGCTTACCTAAGCAGATGCTTAGTCCACTGAGCTATCTCAGCATCCTTTGAAAATTTATATCTTTAGGAAAAAGCAATGCATATGATCTAACCAGTCACTGTAATGTGAACAAAAAAGAATCCTGTGTTTCCAATTTGATCTGAAAATAAAAAAAACAGACCAAAATGAACAGCTCTTACCAAAAAGACAAAAAATATCATGTGCTGATAATGACTGGGAGAAAAAGACTCGCTGCACACTGATGATGGGGATGTAAATTAAGACAGACATTATAGAAAATGGGATAGTCTTTCCTCCAAAAAACTAATGATAGAACTATCATATGACCCAGCACCCCACAACTGGGTATACAGCCAAAGGAAATGATAGCAGAATGTTGAAAAGACATCTGCACTCCTACATTGCAGCATCATTCACTATAAAGAGATGGACACCAGCTGATGAATGCATAAGCAAATTGTGGCATACATATTCCAGGAAATACTGTCCAGTCCTTCTTTTTTGAATGAAATCCTGTTGTTTACAACAGATGTGATAGACAGAACTGATATCATGATGTTAAGTGAAGTAGGTCTGACTCAGAGAGGTCAACAGAGCTGAGATAGGTGGTTAGGGCATGGCAAACAGCTGAAGAGGACGGTGCAATCTGTCCATAAAAAGATTCAGGACACACAGTCAAAACAGCTTTCAAGCCCTGTGCCTGGAACCAGTCAGAATGTGCTTTTTTTAATTCTCTGGCATGGAACCAAGCAGATTTTTTTTTTTTTTTTTTTTTTTTTTTTTTTTTTTTTTTTTTTTTTTTTTTTTTTTTTTTTTTTTTTTTTTTTTTTTTTTGGTCTTTTTGAGACAGCCCATGCTGATCTCGAACTCACACTGATCCTCCCACCTTAGCCTCCCAAGTGCTAGGATTATAGGCATATGCCACCATGCCCTGCTAAAACAGATTTTTTTAATGGCTAGCCTAGATCAGACATTAGTCTGAAGAAGAGGGATACAAATGACCTCCACCACTGTTTACAGCACATTCTTCCATTTATTTGACTCTAATGTTAGAAAATTCTGCAGTTCTCTTAGTTGTGGGAAGCTGGTGATGCTGCTAAATGACTACTTCCATAGACATTTAAGTGAACTCTCCCTAATGGAAGGACCACCCTCCAGCCCAAGGACAGAGCAATTTGGCCTCTACCTATGCATTCATTTTCAGTCCTGATCTAGAAATGTATGTTTGTTTGTTCTTATAATCACTCTTCAGTTGCTAGTAGTATCCACCTGGCTCCCACATTGATCAATGAGTTAAGTAAGATCTTTGATATAATTTTTTTTTGTTTTACATCTGAAGATTCATGATTTTATCTCTTTTTGAAAAATCACCTTTGTTGTATGTTGTGATCCGGAGCCAAAAGAAATGATGAGAAGACCTGATGAATGTAGCTTCAGAGGTCTCACTCTGATCTGTCTCTCTCGAAGTGAGCGCAGAACTCTAGAAGTATCTCCTTTTTATTTACATCATACAATAGAAGATTTACAAGGAGGAGAGGGGATAATCACCAACGTCTCAAGTAAGGGTGAAGACATCACTCAGGATCAGCTGTTACACCAGTGTCTCAAGTAAGGGTGGAGACATCAATCAGGATAAGCTGTTAGACCTTTTTAAATCCTAGTTTTCTAAAATCCCTAAGTAGGAGATTACAATGCACCCTAAGCTTTATTTATTGTTCTTCACTTCTTAGTTTCTTATGTCTACACACCTTTTAACAATACATTTCCATTAGAGCAATATAAATGTAATTCTTGAGAAGCAATCTTAATATTCACCCACATTTATTTCAGAAATTGACTCTTTGAAAAAATAAGAACTTTAATATTTTGTGATGCTCTCTCTTAACAAAATTTTTATTTAAAATTGATTAATTTTATTTAGTTTTTTAATGGATTTTTGAGAGTAGGTCTCAGTATGGTTTTTTTTTTTTTTTTTTTTTTTTTTGAGACAGGTTCTCACTATGCAGCTCAGGCTGGCCTTGAGCTCATTTTGGTAGCCCAGGCTGGTCTCGAACTCGCACTGATCTTCCTTCCTCAGCCTCCCAAGTGCTGGAATTACAGGCGTGCGCCACCATACCTGGCTTCAGTATGTATTTCATGTTGGCCTTGAACTCATTATTTAGCCCATCCTGGCCTCAAATCCCAAGCCATCTTCCTGTCTCAGCTACCAAGTTCTGCGATTATAGGTGTATGACATAATACTCAGCTCAAAACTTTTATTAATAGTTTTCTTCTAATGAGTATATTCTCTACATGAAATGTTTCCCACCCTATAGTATCCCTTAAGTCTTATTTCATGTTATTAAAAAGTAATAAATAATATAAACAATTGATAAAAATCATTTAGCAAATAATTATTGAGCACTTCCTCTGTTTCAGGCTTGTCCATTTATTAGTCTAAGAATGCTAATATACACCTCTTCAGCCTCCACCATAACAGACAAAAGGCCAGTCAAAACACATGTCCCAAGCCCTCAAAGAATCTTTCCAAGGTAGTATCAGCTGCCAACAAGATAACTAGGCCACCTTTCAGGGCTGTCATGCCTCTGGTACATCTGTCCTCCAATTCAACTTGACCCTTTTCCCCTTCATTCTCAGCTCTGACACCAGAGTAAATTGTCATTTGGCCCAGTCCTGACTTCCAACAGGAATAGGAAGAGCAATCCCAGGCTCCACATGGTTATAGAGTGGACTGAAATTGGAGGTAAAGCCTTTCCAGTGATCAGTCTCAGTGCTATGTTCAAATAGGTAAAACAAGAGTACAGGAGAACAAGAAGACTAGGTCCAGAGGTGAGGATACCCTCATGAATGTGGGAAAGTAACAGAACTGTCTGTATGGGAATTAGAAAATGGGCTTTTGAATGAGCAAGGAATACTCTATAATCAGAAATGAGAGTAAACATCAATGTGAAAAGTACTCCTATCCTTCCCTCAATGGATTAATTTTGAGGGGGGAGACAGACAAGTAAACAGGTAGTCAAAGTCAATTAATTATCAGGACATGCTAAGGAATGGAGACCAATCTAGTTAGTATGTCTGTCTGTTCTCAGATAGCATAGAGTATAAAAAAGGGAAGAATTAAGCCATAACTCAGCAGTTTATTCAGAATGATATAAAGAAAAACACCAAACCTGGCAAGATGAACTTTCTCATCTTTGGGAAAGTATCTGCATAGGTAGAATAGAAATGATTAACTAATCAGGACTTTTGACAAAGTAATACAATCTTTCTTCCATACTTACCAGTTAACATTATGATGTACAAATAACTACTTATCCTATAAGGTGAATGCTATAAGTTTTCCCCTTGCTACCCTCTTCTGAGAAAAAGAACTATCCACAGGAGGGATGCATGTGTTCTGGAATCTAGAATTAAGTATTTCACACTCTAAGTCAGTGGTTCTCAACCTTTCTAATGCCGTGACCCTGCAATACAGTTCCTCATGTTGTGGTGACCTCAAACCAAACAATAATTTTGGTGGCTACTTGAAAACTGTAATTTTGCTACAGTTATGATTCAGAATGGCTTTCGGTGACCTCTATGTTTTGGTCATTTGACCCCCACCAGGGTCGAGACCCACAGCTTGAGAACCACTGCTCTAAGTAATCTTGGTCTTTTGGGGATAGATTGACAGAGATCATTTTTTTCTGAGGCTTCTCAATGCTCACATATGCACACGGTTGAGGGCCAGATTGGAGGCTTTGCTAAATTCACCATAAGTGAACAAATAGTTATCAGCATTCCTCAGGAAGCCTTGATCCTTTTCTGTGACCCTTTTGCAATTTTTAACAATGGCCCAGTGAGTATGGGTTAGGTGTCACCAGTCAACACTGTGGAAATATCTGCCCCCTTACTATATGTATTTTCTTTCACAGGCTTACTTCTGCTCAGTAGCAGAGAAATTAACTTCTGCCCAAACAGAAAACAGTCCAGGCCAGTAATTTTTTAGTTCTGTCCAGTTTACAATTGAGTATCCTTCAGGTAAATTTCAGACAAGCAAAAACTTTATTACCTTCTACCATTCTCCAGATTAGTGTTTTTTAAAGAACTTCTCTCTTCCTGGAATCCCCTCATTCTACCCATCTAACCCTCAGAAGGCCTCCGACCCATCAACTCTGCATTTTCAGTCCTACAAGTAAGATCCTGATATAGGCTTAATTCCTAATTTGCCTCCCTACTCTACTTCTGGGGATAAAGTCCTCTAGCCAAGCAGCTCCTCTTATGAAGGACACCAGCCATACTTCCTGTGTAACCCTGCAAGATGGTTTTCAGTTCCATGTCCACTTACAGGAGACTCATACAAGTCAGTCATATTGTCTCACAGGAATCAAGAGTTACCTTGTCCTCTTGCTACTACAGAGCCTTCTTCTCAAACCCATGACAATTTATTTTGTCCCCATGTATTACCTTCATGTGGCCCTCTGTTCTCCTTTGTGCCATGTATTTGACTTATGAGCTGTCGTTTCCTCCTCTGTCCAATGTCAGGTGTTAAGCTTTTGAGCATCCTGATAACTGTAAAACAGACAGCAATGCTTCAATGATGGAATACATCAGAATTGATTAAAATATCTAGAAATACCAGCAGGGGAGAAATGGAGATTCTAATTACATAGTTGAGTGCATGTTGGATGAGGAGTTTGTTTCATCTTGATCTGGCTGTTGCTGGAGTCCCTGTTACCTCCTCTGGTGTGGGCTCCAGTGTTTTCTTTTTGCCTGCTCTTTGGGGTGTTCCTGTAGATAGAAGTGTAGAAGAGGGTTGAGTATCTTCTTGGCTTTGGTTATCCTACAAGGTGACTGATATGTGGTAAGTCCTCTAAGATCTATCGTCCAGGCTTAATGTATCAGGCCATGTCCTCATAAGGAAGTCTGCTGTAGGAAGATGTCTAATCAAGTCTCTGACCTCAGCTTCTCAGGGCCTTGAATGCTTCGTAGGTGAAGGATTCTGCAGATGCTGTTGCTCAGCAAACTAGAAATGATGTGTCAGATTCTTGTTTGCTTATACTGCAAAACTAAAAATGAGTATTTCCCCTGTGTAGACATGCAGTCAGAATAAATCTTCTGCTCACTTAGAAGACTTCTCTTTGTCTCCTTTGTGTGCCCTCTCCTGACATCTTCTCCTTAAAGCCTTGCTTCATGAAAACTGATTCTGTGATCACTTTCTCTATTTCCTCATAGCACATTCACTTGTGGTTTTAAATTGGACTTTCGTCCCTGCAACTCCTTTCAGTAAAAGTTATCATTGATCTTCAAATTGTCAAATTCAATGACAGTTTATGTCCTAGTCTTTCTGAACCATAAAGAGGCATTTTACTTATCTGTTCACTGCCTCCCTAAAATGCCCACTTTAGTATGAGTGACTCCACTGCTGCTAGTCTTATCACTGCCTTTTTTCACCATTTTCCAGTATCCTGCCTGCAGGCTCTTCTACTTACCCCTCGGTGATGTTGCTGTCACTGCTCAAGGCATGACTGTTTTTCTGTGCTTTTCAGTCCACTCAGACACTTACTGGGAGACTCTCACATGTGCCTCTACTTTCCTTCACCTACCATTTATGAGTGACCGAGGACCTATAAGCCTACAACTCCACGTCCAGCTCTGGATCCATAAATTATCTCTCTCTCTCTCTCTCTCTCTCTCTCTCTCTCTCTGTCCATTTCATGCCCAACATTAATTTAAATCCCTCCTTCTGAGATAGGAAGTAGAGTGTAGCATAATTGGGTAGGGAAATAAACAGGACCTGTTAATTATAAGATCACAGGATGTAGGGATCTGCTGGTCTCAGTGTAATCTGTTGGACCTGGGAAGAAACAACAGCAGGAAGAAGAAAAAGACAGGAAAACCAGAGCTGGGTCAGGTGATAGCCTATTTGCCTAGGTGATGAGATCACCCAAGAGCAACAATAAGGGCTTTTATTTAACCTTTACAAAGTTGCAATACACAGGGTTGCCTAGTGACTAATAGCCCACAAGGTCCAGGCAAGATGTTTTTTTCAAGACTGAGATAGCTTGACGGCTTTAGGCAGCATGGCCTCACCCTGCCCTCCCACATAGGATCAATTTCCAGCTACTGGTACCATTTTTGGCTTCTCTCATACAATTCTTTGTTCAGAACAGAAAGGAACTATGAAATATATTTAATTGGTGAGCCATTTCAAAAGGAATTACCGACAACATTCTTCTGTACTCCCCAGGTTGAAGGCACAATTATTGATATAGTGGCCTACTACTCCACTTGTTCTAGACCAGTGGTAGCAATACTATGGCATGTGTACCATAGCAGGACGTTTGTATCACTGAAAGCTCACATTGCTCTAGACTCTGCCTCTTCTGTTTCCACCTCCTTGAGTCTAATTTTACTTCACAAGTGCTACCTTTGGGCCATTTTCTTCTCACCTGTTGTACTGTCATCATCTTGATTTAAGCCTTCACTGCATTTTGCCTAGATTATTGTTCTCTTTCTCCTACCCAACCTCTACCATCCTGACATCTCTGAAAAGGTAAATCTTATATCACATCATTTTCCTGCTTAGAGTGCTTCACAGTCCTATCACTTTCAGGATAAAGGTCAAGTTCTTAAGTCTAGTTCATATGGCCCATGCTCACATTCTGGCAACATACTCCCTTTGAAAATCTATATGCTGGAATGTACATGTGTTACTTAGTCTTTCTGTATCTCATTTTATCGCTCTTGGAAAATGTTATATGAACAGCACACATGTGGTAAGATGGATGTGACCACTGAGTGAGATAGGCTATGAAAAACACTTAGGTATGCCTAGCACATAGGAAGCACCTTGCTATAATTATCTCACCTTTCTTCTCTTCTCCAGTCTTTGGTAATAAAGGTTAACTCGACATTTCTGAATATAGCTTGTGATTGCATTCTTCTAGGTTTCTTTGTGGTATTCTTCCCTCTGCTTATAGTGCCTTTTTTTTTTTTTTTTTTCCCTCAACTAGTTCATACTTAGTCTGAGAGACTCTGCTGACACCATTTCCTCTCAGGAGCCTGACTTTACTTTTCTGTTCCAATGTATTTTCCTAGCGCTTTTAGATCCATGCATCCAAACACTCAATGCCCTGCTTAAGGCTTGATTGTATGTCTGTCTCCCATCCAAGACTGTAGACTGTGGCCCTTAATAGCAGGAAATGCTTTGTATCCTCAGTTTTCAAAAAGAAAAGAATTTGACACTGAGGAGCTAGAAATTCTACAAATGCTTGTTAGGTGGATTAAACAGCTAATCATCAGGTGTTCAGAAACTATAGGCTACATTTACTTCAGGAAAACATTTTACCTCAAATGTTTCTTATCTGTTTTCTTTTTCCATTAAAATTCCAATTTCCAAAATCGGAAATTGACCACTATGTAACTTGCTCTCAATGATGAAACTAAGCTAACCAACTAAAAATTTATTATAGATCAATATACTTTTGAAAGGTACTTGTACTTTTAACTGAAGTGCTTATTAAGGCAATAGGATAATTTATTTAATGGCAAGATTTAAAGTGCAGCAGTAGTATAAGATGGAGTAAATAAATTTTAAAATTGAGTTTCTTAGCATTGTTCAGATGCCCAGTCTTCACAGGTAGGTAACCTGTGGGCCTATTACATGGGGGCATTCAATTGAGAATACACCTTGAAGATTTTCATAATTAAACTAGTACTGAGGTACTGGAGCAATATCAGTAATAAAAAGGCAACATGACCATAGAAAGGAATCAAATTCTGACATGTGCTACAATATGTTAAATGAAAAATGATCAACATAAAAACTGTGTATTTGATGATTCCCTTTATATGAAACATTCAGTATCGGCAAATCCGTGGAGACAAAAAGTAGATTAGGACTGAGTTAACACAGAGTGACTTCTAAAAAATTTGAGTTTTTTTGGAGGCTGATAAAAATGTTCTGGATTAGATAGTAGTGGTAGATGCACAACCTTGGGAGCATCCTAAAAGGTCACTTGTACATCTTACAGGGGTCATTTTTATGGTACATTGAATTATATTACAATAAAGATATATAAGAAACAAATTGATATACGAAAATGCTAACCATGGGGAAAAAACAGCATGAGTCATTTATTATCACTATTAGAAGATCTACATATAAATCAAACTTTCAAAATATAAAGGACTATACGACCAGCCATTTCAATAGACTTTTTTTTTTAGGGAAGCATCTACAGGATGTTTAAGGTCTCACTACTAGATCAGCCTCGTGGTGATCTGCCTGTTTACAGCCTCCCAAGAACTGGGATTATAGGAACAGGTCACCACGCCCAGTCTGAAATGCTGTCTCAGCAAGCTACAGGGGTGGGGCTGGCCAAGGATCAAACCCCCAACCCCTGTGCCTGCTTGCAGGCACTTTAGTCCACTGAGCTATTTGGCTAGCCCTTATTTCAATAGATTTTTATAAAGCATCTTTACATTTCCTTTCCTCTGGTTTCCTTTACTACTATGTCCTTTTCTCACAGGCTGTAGACATAATTTTGGTTGTAGTTTGGTTTCTATTGTAAACTTTGAATTTTTCTTAAGTAATTTCCTTTAGTTTTCTACTGAATTCAATTAAACTCATTCAATAAAAATTAAATTTAAAATTTAATTTAAATCTAAAATTTAAATTTGATTTTAAATTCAAATGTTTCTTTTGACAATTACTTCCACTTTTAAGATGAACACTATAACTATCCTGATGCTAGGGATAAGCTGTAATTATTAACATTTTCTTTCTTTTCATGTTTAGTATAGTGACATAACTTATTATTTCTCACTATAAATGTCAGTAATTCAGAGGCATAAATTGAAAACTATGTGACATTATACTTACAATCTCTTTATTAAAGATAATGTGAAGTTGAGAGGCCACTGAAGAAATGTTTATTGAATGACCACTCTGTAAGCAATAGCTCTCAGCCTTTCTATGCTTCAGAGCATATTTTGAAAAACAACTATTTTAGGGCACAACCTTGAAGACATGAAATGGACCAAACAAGACAGCAATGAGCATCCTGAAAGGCCAGAACCCAATGGTTCATGGTGTCATTTTTTTTTTAATAGAACATCTTGCTAAAGTGATAGTCTGGGCTCAAATTTATGATCTTCCTGCCTCAGCCTCCAGAATGCTGGAATTATAGGAGTGTAATGCCACACTCACTTCAATTATTTCTTTGACCTTGATGCTTTGCATAGTCAAAGGCAAGAGTAAGTTTGTGTGATGGTAAACATATATGTAGATAGCTCCACAATTATGTAACATTTTATGTCATATTTTCATAATGTCTAAATAAAACAGTTCTTCTTTTTGCACAATCTAGGATACCATGCCAATGTTACTCCTCCATCACTATTTTCTTTCAGTTCCAGGAGATGCACATTTTCTTTGTTGTCCACAGTGTGGCTGCATTTGCATGGGTTATTTTTATTTTGAACCATTATGTGTAGCTTCTCTATTAATTTTTACCTGGTCCCAAGATGAAATCCTATCTAGGTTTTGAAATTAGATTTTCCTATTATAATAGGATAGTACAAAGGGGCTTATGTAAGTTATTTTCTCATAGTTGTCGGGGCTTGGGAAGCTGACCCCAAGATAATAGGTTGATTCAGCATGGTGAAGGTGCTGTTGGAGGCTTACATAGAGCTGCTTACATAGAGTAGCATATATATACATATATTTTGAGAAGAAGGCAACATCTAGTCTGTAACATTTCTCTTCTGACTCTCCAAAATTCATATCCTGATTACATACAAAATTCATTCATTCTACCCCAGTGTCCCTCAAGATCTTAACTCATTGCAACATTAGCTCTAAAGTATAAAGTCCAAGTATTCCTCTAGATATACTCTAAGGTAGATATGAATATTACCAGAGGTAAAATTCATTCTGAAACCAAATTCCTCTCTAGCTGTGAACTTACCCAACTAGATAAGTTATGTGTTTTCAAAGTCCAGTGGGGACACATGCATAGAATAGAGAGGGAAAATGGGACAAAAGCAAAGCATGAAAGATCACAAGCAGTATAAAACCGAACAAGGCAAATTCATTAGATTTTAAGGCTTGAGATTAAGCCTCTGTGATGTAGTACTCTGTTCTCCATGTCTGTGGGCCTGACAGTCTATCCACAGAACTCTGAGGATTCCTGTCCCTTTACTCTGCACTGACTTTGTGTACAAGTGGCTCCAGACCTAAGTGGAGGCATACTTGCCTACCTTAGCTATATTGAGACAAATGAAAATTCAATCCTCCCTTATGGCACTGTGGTCAAAGTGGGAAGCCCTATAATAGCAGTGATCTCTTTAGTGAATTCTTAGTGATGTCAATAGCAAGCAAACTAGAAACTCAATAGAGCAAACAGTGTAGTCTAACTCTGAAACTTAAGAACCAGGAGAACCTGAAGTGAAATTTCCAGCCTAACGTTTAGCAGGTTTGAGACCTAAAAAGAACCAATGTTTCAATTAAAGTTAAAAAAAAAAAACCACAGGACAAAATTGATGTTAGAGCTCATGCAGTGAGCTGGTACCATCCAGTCAATTATGTTTCATATGCAGACATTACTGTAACAAGGTGCATCCTTCATTATAAAGTAAATGAATTTTACACACCTTTAGACAGTTGGTGGCAAAACTGAAGGTTTTTGGCACTTCTACTGTGGATCATGAAGTAGCAAGTTAATTGTGAAGATGGTAGTGAAAACAAACCCTACGAAGAAGACAGACATTAGATCTTACTTTCAAGTAGTTTCCAACCCAAATCGGCGGAACAAAACACACATATAGAAACTATTGATTAAAGTGAAATGCTTAAAGATCCATATGGTGAGGAAAAAGTAATGGGGTGACAAAGAGTTTATGAAGGAGTGTTGTAGAGCTGAACCCTGGAGTACGGGTTGGGGTGGACAAGGAGAGTCAGGGACAGAAAAGCCTCACAAATTCATGATTGATTGTTTCAGGAGTTTTCAACCCTGGGGTAGCATCCCACAGAAGGCACTGAAAAATGGAAAGGGGTGGTAGTTGTGGTGCTCACAATGACAAGGAGATGCTAGAACTTTTTAGTGTAGGAGTGGGTAGGGGCTAAAAAAAAAAAATGTTTAAAATTAGTTTCTGGAGTGTTCTTGCAAAAAGCTTATTTTCTCATGCAAAATACTAAAATTCTGTTCTCAGAAAAATACAGTTCTTTGATGTCTTTATTTCTAGATTTAATAAATAGGTCCAAGTACTTCGACACAATGCATCAAAATTGTTTCTTCTCACAATCTACTATAACCGTTGTACATATCTTTAAGTTAAGAATCAAGATGAATGGTTGATCCAATAACAGATTTATTCACATGGGCTAGTGTCTTTGTCTTCTATTGTTAGTACAGAACAGTTGAGTGGATTATTTGTTTTTGTTTCGCATTTTAGGGAAGGGTCCACAGGGTGTTCAGGGTTTCATTACTACATCAGACTGTAGTGATCTGCCTGTTTATAGCCTACCAAGATCTGGGATTACAGGTGCACAACACCACACCCAGTCTCAATTGCTATCTCAGCCTGCCCTGGGGGCAGGCTGGCACGTTAGGCCAGGGGATCAAACCTCCAGTTATTTGCTGGCCCAACCCTTTAACTCTATTGCAAAACTCTATTGAATGAATTAACTGGATCAGTAGTGTAGATCTTTACTGAAGTCTTAATTTTAAAATGATAACCTGTGATATCTGGTGGAGTAAATATCTAACCTGCAAAACATTCCAGCTGCTACTTGATTACTCATAAATGCAGGTAATAGGTAGGATTCAGGAGCCATAGCATGACCTAAAAGCAGAATGCATAATTTTTTAAAAAGGAAGCAGAATGCAAAGATTTAGAAAATTCATAGCCTGGCCACAGGAAAGACCAAAGGTGCAGTGGAGAAGCTACTTGCTAAAGAGATTTATAAGCATTAACGAGATCTAATTACTTTGCACCACAATTGGAAAAAAAAAGTTTTAAGGACATCTCAGAAATCTTAAAGTGGTCCCTTCTTTCTTAGAGTTAGAGATCTCCAATGCAGAACATTTTTGTGGAAATCTAAGGCACTCAGAGCAGGCTACCAGATGCTAGTACTGCCTCATGATTCTAGATTTCTGAAAAATTGTTCCACAGTCTGTATCCTTGCTTTGAGTGGGCCCAGATATATCTAATGAATGCAGCAGATGTTGGAGTCATCCACATAACACTGGTCCTGCAGATATACAAAATGAAAGTTATGGGGTCATGGTTCATCCCACTGACATTTCAAAGAAATGTGTGAAAGGCTAAGCTGACATTGGCCAAAGAGCTGGAGCCCATGAAGCTAGACATTTACAGGTTGGCAGCTGGTAGAACTGTAGCAGTGGAGAGTCCAGGAGGGTAGATATAACAACAAAGTTAGATGACCGCTCTATAAACTACTACTAGGTCAATGTAAAACCCAACATAGCAGCCATGTGTGCTACAACCAGCAACACCATAGAAGAGGTGCAGTGTACAGGGGATGCCTTTGGATTTGTTGTCTTTTCTGCTGGGCTTTAGTGTTACTTTAAGCCAATTTTTCCTTTCAAATAGCCTATTTCTTTTTCTTACAATAAAATAAATTTATTATTTGCTTATCTTACCATTTCATTTCATAAAGTCTGTTTTGTTTTGGTTTTTTTTTTTGTCTTTTTGAGACAGGGTCTCACTATGCAGTTGAGGCTGGCTTTGAGCTCACTTTTGTAGCCCAGGTTGGTCTCGAACTCACACCAATCCTTCTGCCTCAGCCTCCTGAGTGCTGGGATTACAGGCGTGAGCCACCACGCCTGGCCTTTAATTAATTTATTTTTTCTTGTTTCAGAACTTTTGTTTGTTTGTTTATTTATTTTTATGGCTGGCTCAGCCTGCCGTGAGGGCAGGGCTGGCGCAGCATGTGGTGCCAGGGATCGAACTACGGTCCCTGCAGCCGCCTGCAGGTGCTTTAGACCACGGAGCCATCCTGCCAGGCCCCAAAGTCTGTATTATTATTTTCCCCCTACGGGCCCATGATCAAAGTTTACCTTAAATTTTTGAGGACAAGTTGGATTTGAACTTTTCAGCATATTGAAACAGTGAAGACTTTGGGATTCCTGGCAATGACATGAAACCATTTTGCACTGGGAGGACACTGTGGGGCCAAAGTCTTTGGACTTTTTTTTCCTCCACATGTTCATATCTTGGAAGATTGGTAGTCAGGGAGTGGTGCCAGGAGATAATAAAACCTGTAAGAGGTTGGGCTAATTGGAATTAAGATACTTTGGGAATGGAAATAGGAAAGTTCTGGTTAGTTTTCATAAGAGGACTGTTAAAAAAGCTGGAGCCTGGCTCCACCCTGACTTCTGCAGTTTCCTGGAAAAAGATATGGTGCTTTCCCACAAACATGTTCCTGACATCTAGCATAAAGCACTTACCAGAGGTTTTTCCATGTTGTTTGGAATTTTAGCTTCCAAAACCACGAATTAAGTAAACATTTTTTCTTCATTAGCCTGCCACAGTTATCTTATTGTAGTAAAGAAAAATAGACTAATACAAGAAGAAACAGAATGTAGAAGGCGATTAAGCTTCCTTACTCTTAAGTATTTCTATCAGAAAAACATGTACTAAAGTATGACCTTGTCTATGACCTTTCAATTCTTTCCTGCTCCATGGAGCTGAAAAACTAAGAATGTAGCACTATGGGTTCTGGAGGTAGACAGAAGCACTCTCCCACTACCCCCTTTAGTCCTCTGTCCTTTTTGTTTAAGGGTGACAATAAGGTTTTAAAGTGTTTTGAACTGAAATTTGGTTTAAAAGGATGAGGTACTTTATAGAAATAAAGATAAAAACATGGAAAATGGAAAAGAGAAGCCCTAGTAAAGACAAAAAGATTACCTAGTTATCTAGGAGTACAATAAGTAGTAGTTATTGATGAAGTAAGTATAGAATCAGAAGAAAATGGAGTTAAGGTAATTACTAGTTTTCAGAATGCATTTATTCTCTTAGATGCAGACTATAGAATGAAGAACATATTTGGGCCATAAAATTTCTTTTCGGCATCATGTCAAATCTACATAAAGTAGAATATCCCAATGAAGATGCTCATGAGGCAATTGGTATATTGCTCATATGTTGAATGAAGAAGCCTATATCATTTATTTCCTAATCTAATGCTAAACTACTTATTCTTCATGGCCTAACTCCAAATTTACTTTTACTGACCCAAATAAGCAGAATAATATATAACTGTTGTTCCCAATATATTTCATACTACTTCTGATAAAATGCTTGTCGTAGTTTGTTATTCCTGTTTTTATGTTCCATGAAATCCTAGATCATGACTGATTCAGTCTTACATCTTTAATAGTCAAGATTCTCTTAGGGCTAAGACCAAGATTGTTTCTAGGTAATGCTTTATTTTGATATCAGAACAAGGGAAGGGAACACCCAAGAAAGGCAGAAACTACTCAAGCGGACTTCTCCAAATAAGGTATTATGTTAATTTAGAAGACTTCTGTTAATTCCAGGAAGGTCTCCACCTAGCAATGAGATGCCTGAGGATACAGTCTTTATCTAGTTGAGATTGGACAAAGTGTCCCTGGCTGTGACCTTGTCTTATCCTTTGAGGCATCACAGCTTCACCTACTACCACAGGCTTCAATAGGAACCTGTGACACATTTACTATGAGTCCTCTGCTCATCTCAGAGGTGAGGGCCCTGGGTGTTGGACAGACTTACAAATAAATGTGGAAAGCCCATTGATTAATTGAAGTCCTGCTCAGGGCTGCATCAGCAGTCACTGGTTTTCTTTTTAATTATTGAACAAGTACCCCAAATTGCATCTTAGATCACTGTGTTGTTCCTTTTGACATTTGGTTGCCTCACAACTTTCACTTCTATTGCTTATTTTCATATGCTGACCTCAGAGAAGCACTCCAATCCAAATGAATGCTGTTTCACCTAGCACCTTGTATCTTATCACCCTGTTTTGTATTCTTTATTGCATGATTCCTCAGGTGATTTACTTATTAACTTATCATCTGTGCCATACAATCTTTGGTCCGTGAGAGCAGAGAATTGTCTCATGCACTGCCAGATCCCTTAGGCCTAGATCAAGTAGGCCCTTGATAAATATCTATTGACTGAATAAGTGAAGTAGGTCATCCCCATAGGAAAGAAAGGTTGCTACGAACATTTGCAGAAATAACTTTTTATTTACTCTAATTTAGATTTGTGCATTGGAAAATAAATACTGATGTGATTTACCACATTTGTGTGATTTTTCTCTCTACCCTCAGTTTTCTCGCTTTAGCGAATCCTGAGGCATATACTCAATAATCCTGCTGTCCTTTATTTTCACAGCTGAGTTTCTGTAATTACAACTTCAGAAACAATGAACTGAATTCTTTCTAGGATCTTTTTGTTAGAGGTTTTATCATATGTAGTATTTGCCATGAATAGGAACAAAATAAATAGGACATTAATGCAAGCTTAAGACTCTCCTCTGCAATAGCAGGAAAACAGAACATATGAAGGAACCATATGTGGAACAATTGTTGCTGCCTCAAGAAAGATGTGACCAAGGCTCTGTAACACTCTGACTGCACAGTTTTCAAATTGCCTAGTTAAGTTTGGACTCAAACTGTGTTACCCACTTTTAAACTCTGTTAAATTTCTTAGTACTTTAATAGTCTTGATAGGGTGAACACATTTGCTGTGACAAAAGGATTACCTTTAAGTTGGTCTTTTACTTTAAGTAAGTAATATTTCTTCATTAATGAGTCTAACAAAAGAAGGCTATAGTTTATCACTTATGGATGAGACTAAAGAAAAATAAGACTCTGAAGCCCCTGCGGTTCTAAGAGGACCATGAACACAGCCATTCCTTAGTGTCCACAGGGGACTGGTTCTATGTATCCTGTGGATAAAACTCACAGCTGCTCAAATCCCTTATATGAAACTATTTAGTACTTATGCACAACATATACTTTAAATCATCTCTAGATTACTTGTAATGCCTCTAATACAAGGTGAATGCTATGCAAATAGTTGTTATACCACATTGGCTAGGAAAGGACAGGAAAAATGCCTGCACATGTTCCATACAGATGCAATGTTTTAAAGTGTTTTTTTCAACCCAAAGTTGGGTGAATCTTCAGATGCAAAATTTATGGATACAGAGGTCTAACTGTATATGTACATTTTGGCATATAGTAGGTATTGGGGAATTGTTCAAATAAATTATTAGGATAAATTCTGAAATTAGTACTCAGGAATACTGGCAGTCATGGTAGTAACTATCAGAGGTTAATGTTTGAAAGTTAATGACATTGCATTCATTTAGTCACCTGTACATTTTTAGAACTCTTTCAAAACTTTTAATTTATTTTTTTTACTATAGAACTAGCTAGCACTCTTTTCTGTGACTTTTTTCTTTGTGTGATATTCAATTCCTATCTTCTTAAGAAAATTAAAATCTAGGACAGAAACAGATCTTTATGTTTGTCTCCATCTTTCACATTCCATTTTGCAAAGATCTCTTGAGATTTGAGGAAATCTATGTGCCACTTAATTTTGCTATAGAATCTTTAATAAGTGGTCCAGTCCCAACAGGCCCATCAAACTTCACATGTCGTTCTTGACAAATAGAGATTGAATTACTCATTGATTTTACTGATCTCTTTGGGCACGTGCTCCCTGAAGGCAGTTCTTTATTTTCATAGTTGGGTGATACGGTGAAGGCATTTATGAACTTTAAAACTAATTCAAAATTAATAATGAGTTGATTTTCTTTGTGGAAACAATTTCATTTTACTAACAGAGTGAAGTTATTTTATTTCTTACAATGACACCAGGGAGAGTTTTGGTACTACTTCCATTCCATCTCCTGCTGTAAATCAAATAAACATTCTATGTTTTATAAACAAAAGAATATAGTTTTTGGAGGTCTTTTAATGTCTTCCTAAGAACTATGAGTGGAAAAGCACAGGCAACTTACTTCAGAATAAGTTTTGTTCTTTTTTAAAACCTCAACTAACTTACCTCTCTACCAACTCACCTCCATACTATTCTGTGCTTTACTTGTAAATCAAACTTCTTTCCCTCCCAAACACTTCCATTGTAACTTCTGGAAATTGTGGCACAGGATATTGTTATGCATAGTATCTAAGTGTCCCCCTAAAGCTTCATGTAGTCATAGGGTGGACTTCTAGAGTTTGTGATTAATTCATGATGCAGTAATGGAGTTATGGGTAGGAGTGCTGCTGGGACTATGAACATGAGTGCTACACCTGGCTTGGGGCGGATATCCTGAGTGCAGTATAAGGAAGGGAGAGAGGCTTGCGGTCTGCCTCTGCTGCCACTGCTCCTCTGTTTTTGCATTTGCTGTTTTCCACCCCCATGAACTGCTGCCCTTTGCTATGTGCCACCCTGCCTCGGAGCCAAATGATTATAGACTCAAACCTCCACAAATTGTGAGCCAAATACCTTTCCTTCCTTAATTTTGAGTGTCAGGCATTTTTTCATAGTAACAGGAGAAAAGTAACTGAGACAGACTTTCGCTTCCTTTTCTTGCCAATTAAAAAGCCAGCTTTCTCAATGTGGATTACTATTTCCTTGAAATGCATACAGTTGGTCATTATTCCAAAGAATAGGTTACTATACCAGTTAGAAGTGGGCTGGCTATTTTTGGCTCCACACTGCCTCTCTCAAATCATTGTTCCTTTGCTGCAATGCGAAAATAAGACTTAGGGTCCTATCTACCTCCAACATCTCCTACTCATCACCGTTATGTTTACTCCAGAATTTCTTCTTCCTTTAGATTTCACTACTGTCATTTAGCTTTCCTTCCAGAAAAATAAGGTTGGTTCATCTAATGCAAAGACTTCATAGCTTTCTCATTTCCTTAGTTCCAAGATTTTTTTCCACTTTCTTGAGTTCAACCTCTAATTGGCTGTTTCATATATATTTAAATAGCCTTAATTCTTCCATGTCAAAAATCACAAGCATCAATATCCATAGCTGATCTTTATGATGACTTTTCATATCAATTAATTAATTAATTAATTGATCTATTTATTTTTTGTATTTTAGGGAAGGGTTTACAAGGTGTTCAGGATTGAACTCCCAGCCCCTGTGCTGGCCCTCTGAGGACCTTCCAAACTGTCTTTACTTCACTTTACTTTTTCTTTGACATTAGAGTGATCTACGTATATTATTTTTCTCCCAACTTTACCAATTTGTACTGTTAAATTTATTGTTAGGCTAAATCACATACTATAAAATACAGTGCAATATAAGACATAACTATACTGAAGCTGAGACCATTTACTTCTTTTACCATTCTGGTATGAATACTAGAAAATTCCTAATAATTAATTAATACTATGGTCAACTGCCATTGTCAGTATTTTTATTCCTTTATGCAACCCACTGATCATAGCCGGAAAATGTCCAACAACCAAGAATCTGTGCTACTACTATTGTACAATGCCTAATCTCAGACTGTTCTGAGCAACACCAGCCCTTTCATTTGAAGCTGTTCTACTTCTGCTTCCAGCCTCTACTTATGGTTTATTCTTTTAACACCAGTTCAGGTCTCTTCTACCATGTATCCTTTTATTCTAAACAAATGGCCTTTTCACCATGTGGTAAAAGTAGAATACTACAAAAAAAGGGTTGCAAATGGATTAGACAGTTTTTTAGCTTCTTGCTACCAAGGAATGAAGACAACAGTACTTATGACCATTGTTAGGATCCTGTAGGAGTACATAAGTAGTAATACAGAATTATGATACAACATTAAGAAAATTCACAAAGTTCATGCAGTGTTATAATCACTCAGTTTTATTTAACAGGTGACTGTTTTCTGTAAACAATGGGTGTCATTCACAGAAAAATAATACAAAAATAGCTGATAAAAAACAGTGCACACCTATGTTCTGTGTTCATTATCTCTGTTTATATAAGATTTAGACTAGAACATCATCATTTTATCAATTTAAACAAGTGAGCATGTGTAAATATGTACTTTTTACAGTTTTTCAGATATTTTCTTGGAGGTAGCATACATTACAAGTAAGCTTCTAAACTGGGAAGCAAATTATTGTGTGCTCTCATTTTCCTAGTTTCAGATTCTAAATTCAGAATAATATTCCACTTTACTCCACCATAAAAAATAGTGGAAAATTTGGTTTCAGAATGCTATGCTTTTTTAGCAGTTTTCACAGTGATTTCTGTGACTTTTAATAGAATGTCTAAGGCAGTTGCATTTGTTAATATAGATCTCTGACTTATGTGTAAAATGTCTAAATTAACATGAAATTTCTAAAATAGAACTGCTTCTTTCTCATCTCACAGTGCAAGCTAGTGGTGTGGTTTCATTTCATAACCTTACCAGAAGGCAAGGCTTCTTACTTCTTCTAAGACTAGAGTTGTGTCCTCATCTGCATGGTCGTGGTTGGCTTACTAGCTTACCTGGTAACAAGTAGAACAAGTGAGGAGATGGCTCTAAGGGATACCTTAGAAGGCGAAAATTTCTGCTTTAATTTTAAGCTTATAATATGGATATAATAATTACAGTCAGATTAAGCAGTATAATTTTTTTTTTTGTCTTTTTGAGTCAGGGTCTCGCTATGCAGTTCAGGCTGGCCTTGAGCTCACTTTTGTAGCCCAGGCTGGTCTCGAACTTGCACCAATCCTCCTGCCTCAGCCTCCCGAGTGCCGGGATTACAGGCGTGAGCCACAACGCCTGGCTAAGCAGTATAGTTCTTATTCTAATTGCCACAGGCCCACCTAAAATTTTGGGGTTCTAATATTGTAAAAAGACAGAATAAATATTGAGGGAGAATTAGCTATCTTTCACATTATTTCTTTATTCACCCAAACATCCATAGCCACATTTCTCTCTACTCATAGGGTACATGTAATAATGAGTCTCTCTATGAAAATATAAATATTTCCTTATAAGTTAAAGAAGTTACAACTTTCTTTATATGCAGTCATGTAACAGGTATAGAATACTTGTAATAAAAATACTCTTACCAAAGAAAGAAAGGGAAATATATTAGATATATCTTGCTTTTGTTAATTACAAGATACTGGAAATTATCAGATTCTTGAGCTTCCTGGTCTGGAAATGGAGAAGATTAGAGAGAATCCAGCCTTTTCAGTGAGGTAGGGGGAGGGGTCTACACATTTTGTAGCTGCTTCTTGATGATGCACATTTGGAGCCCAGTATTTGCACTGGGACTATAATTCTCAATATAACTTTTGAACAGAGGCTTGTCATTTCTTTCACAATGGAATTATTTCAAATTTCTAGATTTACATTATATTTACTTTTAAGCAATTTACTAAACAAGATGATGCCACCAAAAATCTTATTTGATAAGACTAAACCTGAGAACTTCTCGACTTTCTCTTTGGGCTCTTTGTTCCTCCCACATCATCTCCCAACTTAATAGAGGCAGTTTGAGGTTGGTTATGAAGGCAAAACTCTTACTCTGATGCTTGTCACTTATTTGGGCCTGCTGGGCTGCCATTACCTGAGATCATAACTTTTTCTTTGGCTAAAATTGCCCCTTATGGGCCATGTATTATAGCTGTTTTTGTGTCTGGAAGTAGTTGACAGGGCTACTGGGTGGCTTCTTCCAGGTTTTCAGACTCTTAGCGTAGTTGTCATCCTTTCCTTCTCTTTTTAGCTTGATTACCCCAGTTTGACTTTTCTGTCTCTCTGAAGGTTTGCTAAAAGTAGCAACATATAAGCAACTCATAACAAAGATTCCTATTAACTTTCTTTGGAATTATAGGCTTAAATGTTACATGCTTAGCTTTCCATGGCATTGTCAATATTGATTTTACCAAACATTTTTTTCATTACCTATCAGGACTCACTCACTGTATCATTGTCACTTATTGGAGAACTCTGAAATAATATCATATAGTTCAGGGTGGGTGCTATGCAGGTCATCTTCTAAGTATTAGTACGTGTATTAGTTAGAATATGGGTTAGGTGGTTATTAATGAAATTTAGACAGGAGTGACTTAAACAATAAGAAGGGATATTTCTCTGGCATGTAATAAAACATACCTGTATAATAGCACAGATTGACAAGACTGCCAATACTCTGGCTCTTTCCATACTCCCTTTTACTCCACCCCTGGAATGTGGCCCTTGTGGTCTGAGTAGGATCACCACCACATCTTGCATGTTAGCCAGGAAAAGGAAAGGACTTGAATCACTAAAAATCACAAGCCACTCACCAAACTGGTCACAGGACTGCTGACAAGCTTCCCAGGCAGAAGGAGGGCAAATGTATTCTGAGCAGCCAGGATTCCGAAGCTGGTAAGAAGGGGAGTGGTAAGAAGCAGCTACCAGTCTGTCATATTCATCTGCTCTAGTACTGAGAATTACCTGTGATAGCTTTTAATTTTCACTTTTAAGATTATAATCATGTGAGTTGGAACACTGAGGAAAAAAGACACAACCCCAACCAGAGAGCATTTTCTGCTCCATTCATGTGGCCCTGATTGTTAATGGACTTTTAGCCTAACAGTGATGGGAGGCAGAAACCATCAGGGTAGGAAAACCTAGACTTGTCTCCATTTTTAAACTATTTTGTTATGAATTTAATCTAAATGTTGAATTGAAAACTTAAATGTTATTTAATTATTCTTTTTATCTTCAAATTACACTGCATATAAAATAGCATAATTTTCAATGAAACACCTCCATGAAAAGATATTCACAAATTACTTCGACTGAATTTAATGTGTCTATTGAATTTATTTTCCAGACAAAATAAATCTCCCAAATGATACATTTTCCTTATATAATAATCCACACACATGAAAAAGCAAATTATATATGGAATGGACATAATACTACAACATAAACTCATTGGGAACTGAGGTTTTACAATTTTGTGTTGTAAATAGCTTGCAATTCTTTTATTACATATTTCAAGGGTTATCTGAGTACATATTTTCTCATCTATTTTTGTTAGTGTATGCATCTAGGAAAGGATAATGGTCTTTAACACCAGTTGGAGAAAGCTCAGATTATCAAGTTCAACATTTCATAGCTGATTGTAGTCTTATCCCAAATATTAGAAAAGGAAAGCTAAGATTTCATGAGTATTTTTAACCTTCTAAAACTAGAGACTAGACAATGCAGAAAGCACCAAATTATTATTGTGGGAATATAATGGATTCACTCCAGGCAAAGGAATAGCAAGCTCTTGTTAAAAGGAACTACATAAGCATTTTGGTGTTCAATCTGAGCTTTTATCATTTATTTACAGTGTTAAGTCCCCAGCTATTCTGGGGACCAGCTATTCATTTTAAAAATAATTCACATTTTAATATATTTATATAGATAACTTATTTCATAAAATTAATTTTGGAAATCATGAGCTATTTTAACCTCTTATTATTATCTATGGTTTAATCTCTTTGAAAATTGGTTAAATCTGTCTGGACTCTATCCATAATGAACTTTTTTTTTTTTGAGAATTTAAAATGAGCCTTTCTAACTGAGCTCAGGGCTGCCAATAGTTTCTCACACAGGAGAAGACAATGACCCCTAGCCCTGGAAGCAAGGAGCTTTTTAAAGACAAGTCACATGACTAAGGGGTCTTTCTGAGTTTAGGATATGTGCAACTTGGCTGCGTGGGGTTGGTTGAGTAAGCTGTTGCATAATACATTTTAAGCTAAGTATGGTCATAGGACTTAGATTAGGGAGTGGCAGGAGACCATTACTCTGTTACTCTTTACTAATCAGCCTTGAAAAGAGGGTGAAAGTACATTCTTTAGAGTAGATAACAGAAAACATAGGGGAACCTAATAGTTTTCTATAGTTATAGCTCAATATTCAGTTGAGCCATTACAAACCCCACTGGTTTTACTTGGGAATCAAATCACTGATTATTAAAAACCTCATAACTAAAATTTCCCAGGAAGTGTGAGGGGCTCCTAGTTAGACTTCAACACTGTCAGCTTGATAGTTTGGATCCTTGGTTGCATATACTTAGTTAAGCAGTTTATGAAACAAGATCTGATAGTGAGGGCCAAGAAAAACAGAACAGGTCCAATTGAAGTAAAAGTCAATCATATAAGGAGACATCAAGAATAGTCTCCAACTTTTCTTCTCTCTCTCTCTGTCTCTCTGTCTCTATCTCTGTCTCTCTCTCTCTCTCTCTCTCTCTCTCTGTCTCTCTCTCTCTCTCTTCTTGAGACAGGATCTTACTATGTCTTACTATGCAGTTCAGGCTGGCCTTGTACTCACTTTTATAGCCCAGGCTACAAAAGGTCTCAAACTCACACTGCTACTCCTGTCTCAGCCTCCCAGGTTGTGGGATTATATAATGAACTTTTAAGTTCAACTTGTTAACATATTTAGGTCTCTAACTTGTTCATGTATTTAGAATGACCTTTTATTTTTCCTCACTGTGGCATGTTCTTTGGGATCAGAGTCCTACCAATAGGCAGTGATCGAAATCTCTCTTAATGGGGATGAAAAGGGAAGGGTATATACTGACACAAAAGCAGTATTACACAGTGTTCTCAAAATGTTTCACCTAAACTGCCTTATTCTGTTTTCAATTTCATAGTTCATAATTCAAAATTATGAAGAGATGCTTCTTAAATGGTTCTTGCTTTTGTTCATCCTAAGTGCTTAGGCTATAGCAGATCTTGCAAGGACTGAAATACTAGAACAACATCATAAAAGTGGTTTAAATATATTAGGTTTTCAGATAGATAGATATTCTGAGACTGTAAGGATACACACTGAGTTGTAAAATTATATCACAGTTTATTATTATGCTGATCTGTGATGACCTTCCCTACTTACATCAAATCTGAGATTTTTAGAAAGAATTTTGTTGTAAGTTTTTAATAAAAACCAAAAAGTTATAGGTGTTATATAAAGAAAGTGTAGCCAGAATTTGTAGTATTTGTCAGTTATTATTTCTTAATTATGATTTCTGTTCATAAGATGAACAAAAATTCCTTCAGCCATATCATTAGATAATAAACACTCAGTTGCCCACTCATTCATTTCATACATTTCTCTATGATCTACTAAGCACTGCAGAGCCAAAGATTGAGAGGGAAGCACAGATCATTTTAGAGAAGAATCGCCACTCGGGTACAAGAGCAGCTTGGAGAGAGTGGTGAGGAAATAACAATTATGTTCCAGACACTGTTGCAGATGTACTTCACAAAATCCAATACCCTAATAATGATTCTATGAAAAAGGTACTATTAACCTAAAAAGTAGCTAAAATTGAGAGAGACTGACTTTCCACTAGTCACAGAACAATATGCAATAGACTCACAAAGGTAAATTAGGCCTCTCTCACATCACAGTTGTTCTCTACTCAGCACACCAAGGTCCCTAACTGAGGCGTCATGGACGCCAAAATGTTAGCCCTTCCCATGGAGGGAAAGAATGTTCACAAAGGAGGAACACCTGGAGCCAGTTCTTGTAGGATGAACAGCAGTGCAATGGTTACTGAGGTGGTCAAAGGCTTTCCTGACCATTTGAAGAGCATATAAAATTCAGACAGATTTGTGAGAAAGGTCAAGTTTAGGAAAGTCCAAATACAATGGAACAGGAAAACTACTGTAGACTTGAAAAGCAAATTGTACACATTAAAATCTCATCTGCTACATTTCTCAGTTTTCACCTTAAGTTTTTAATCATTTTTTTCCTTTTGTATAAAATATTGGTAATAATAGCACTTGTCTAAGAAAGATTTTTAGGGTTAAGTGGCATAATATATATAAGGTAGTCACACAGAGATAAGAACACAGGGAAAGCTCTATGAATTGTTACCCTGAGATAGCTGGAATATAATACACAAATGATACAGTGGCAGGAGACAGGTTTGGATGGGAAGGTACTGCTTATCTAATTGGAACCCAGCTAAAGTATTCAAAGTGTCATGCATGTCTGTTTTATATAATTAGTTTTAGTTCATCATTTAAAAAAACTCTCTCTGATGTTAGTGTTGGGAACAGATGAGAAATGAGACCTGAGTGAAGAGACTGTGATTACTGCAATAACAGGGAGGGTCCCACAAGGATCTGATCTGAACTGAACTGAACTCAGCTGTGATGAGAACATAGGACAGGGCTAAAAATTACTTGAGAAGTAGTATGAGGAGGATGTGGTCAAAAGATAGAAGACAGAAACAGATTAAAGTAGGTGGTGGTGCAGAGGAAGTGAATCAGTCTTTGAAACTGTTGATAAATAATAAAATTACTTCCTCCTCACACAGTAAAATTAACAAACATAACCAGTCACAAAAGAAAGGTACAGTTCTTTTTAGTTACTCAAATAACCTTGCTTAAAGTTTAACACTTAAAATGAACTTATTAACAGTTAATTTTGTAATAAAAATACTTCAAATTAAAATTTTCTTGGTTAGAACTCATAAATGTTTTAATACCATTACAATAAACATTTGTTACACATACACACAAGCACACATATACAGCATTTTCAGATAATGTATAAATTTATGGAAAGAGAATATATACAAGTTTATATTTTGTTAGTCAAGAACACAGATCAAGGGCAAGTCCGTTGAGTCCCCTTCTGTCCTCTCAGGAAGAAGCTTTATTTCCTACAATAAATATATTCTGCTCTTAACTATTATTCCTAAAACACTTTCTTTGGTTTTAGAGAACATGAGCTCATACCAGGTATCTTTCAGGTTGGGAGTTTCATTTTCCTATATCAGTAAGACCACATTTAAGCACATTTTACAAACACTTTGGCAATGAGGGGCATCAGTAACAAGTCTTTATAGCAGCTATTACTGGTAAACCTGAGTGTCCTACCAAGAGGCAGGCCCCTGGTATTTCTTCTTTTTTCCTACTGCATGGTCTGCTCCCTGCCTTCCTCAGTGCCCCTAACCCTGTCTCTTGCAGCTTCTCAAGTGAAAATCTTTACCCTAGGAGAAGCTAGCTGCTCACCAGGCAAAAATATTTGCTTGCTTTTATCTAATGACACTCTGCTCTGTAGCATTCCCATTCCTAACTGTTCCTTTTATAAATTTCTTTCTTTCTTCCATTAAACATTAGCTTTTAGAAAAGTAGTGTCTCAAATGTCCCTGCAGACCTCTTGACTGGGAGCCCTGGGGTAGGACTACTGTATTGTCTTAGCAAAGTTTCTTCTTGAGTGGTCCTGATGTCCCCAGATTAAGAGCCATTGGGCTGTGCTCTGCATCAGTTGGTCATGAGAGCAGGAATCACTCAAAGAAGTTCAGAGCCATGAGAATATTGAGGCTCCGGTGACAGCATTAGTGGACCAGTGGCTAAAGGGGGGTCAATAATAAAATAATAATAATAATAATTGTTATTATTATTAATAATAATACACATGAAGACAAAAACAGATATTGCACATCTCAGCATATTATGTTGGTTTTTGAAGTCTCTAAAAGGGCACATAAAAATGACAGTCAGAACAAGACAAAGTCTCTATAGATCTTAAAGATCTATGTTTATTTTTTCTACATGTATGTACATTTACTATCTCTGTCATATGGTGCCACTTGCAAACACTTCATGCACTTCAATTATGGGAATATGTAAACTCATAGCTATTTCTTGGATGTGACCCTAACTCAGTATCAACAAGTCAGTACTCCCGGGAAATGTCAATTTCACAATAATTTTTAAGTTATTATAAGTATTGAATAAAAGCTAATTACTGGTAATCAAGTGTGCTTTGATGCAGTTAGAATTAGATTGCAGTATTTATTTTTAAAACAAATCCCTTAATTCTGATACCTCAGTAAGTGCTGGTCCAGATGAATAGTCTACTATTTGGGCAGTGGCAATGTGTCCTCAGATATCTGGAACAGATGTAAGTTTCTCAGTGTCTCGTGTACTAAAACTTGTTATGAACTGTTATTTCCTATGAAGTTTTTCAACAATAAATAAAAACATTAATATTAATTATTTAGTCTTATCTTGAGATATATTAAATTTACTATTTCATTTAAGATATAAATATTTATTCTAGTCTTCATTTCAATGATAGTGTGTCTTAGAGAAACTGTTTCATTTTTTAAACACAAAGAATTTCAGACGAGTTTCAGCACCAGGGATAGTGATCTTCATAGATAATAGTGAATGCGATAAAGCAGATCAGTAAATATGACATGTCTAAGTTTAACTTAACTGGTTGGCTTATGTGGATGTGTACAACATGATAGTTAACAGTACAGGCACAAGGAAAACATCAAACAAGTTTTTCTTTGTTGTTGCTGTTATTCTTGTTATATGTAAGCCTGATATAATTAAAAGATGTTTTAGATTTCCTTCATTACAGAGCCCATTATATGTATAAAACAAATTATCATAATTAAATATTACTAGTTTTACACACACTGATTTTAAATACAGCCACATAAGAAACACATACACACACACATACACTCACACACACACACACCTCCCAGATTTAGTAATGCTCAATGAAAACATGAAAAAATACTCATATTTGTAAAGAAAACTTACCTTTCCAAAAATAGTAATAGAATTCCCATGTATTATAGTTTTTCATTGTAACTTTCATATTTATATTATGTTTTTACATGTTTAAAAAAGTGAAATAGGGGCCCAGCAGGATGGCTCAGTGGTCTAAAGCGCCTGCTTAGGAAAGCTTGGGCAGCTGCAAAGACCACGGTTCTGTCCCTGGCACCACATGCTGCGCCAGCCCTGCCATCAGGGCAGGTTGAGCTGGCCCTAAAAATAAATAAATAAAAAAAACAAAAGTTCTGAAACAAGAAAAAAAATAAAATAAAATGAAATAATTCTAAAAAAAAAGTGAAATATTAGTGAGCTATTAACAAATTGTAACATATTATGTGTATTATTAAGCAAGGGTAAATAAGACACCAAAGCCTTTTAGGATGGTAAATTTATAAAATTATTAATTTCTAGAAAATGTTAAAATGTGTTAATGTCTATTCAACCTAAGAATAAGTACAAATCTTTGCATTAGGATTTTATCTAAAGTTTTAAAGTGTGCTTTGAAAGTCAATTGTTCTGAAAAATCAATTAACAAGAAAATAAATGTATAAGTTAACACATTTTCTTCATTAGAAATGCATTCAGAGTTTTGTACAATTTTGTATCTGGATGTTTATTCATTTATATGCCAGTAAGCAATTTAGAAAACTGTAAAGTCATCAGTATCCAACATATTTTTGACGAGTAGAGCTAACTTTATAATGATATAATCTGCAATATGGCCAAGCCTGGGAAACAAGTAGTTGTAAACCCAATTACTAGGAATGTGTTGTAGATTGGTTAAAGTTCAGGAAATATTCAGGAAGGTTTTTTCAAACGAATCTTTTTTTTTTTATTTTTTTATTTTTTTTAATTTTTTCAATTCTTTTATTGTTTAAATTTAACAATGGTTA